>QEOT01006116.1:0-12709 GCA_003123785.1 Pterocarya stenoptera
CTGATGCAAGCTCGAATGTTCCACACATTCAGTATCAATCCCAGGGTTAAAGGTATCCAAGAGCAAGCAACTCCAACTATTAAAACAACCACAGAACAAAGAAAAAGGCATGCACTACAATTGTCAACCATAATCATCTTGAATTATGCGAAATAAGTAGCGGCAGCAACGATTCTGATTCAATCTTAATTAGCGCAATCATATATGAACCAAAATTAACATATCTGTTCTGCTTTAAGGGAAAAAACAAAAAGAGGGAGGGATTCATGACTGATCAAAAAAAATAGAAAAAGTACGATTTAGAGCTAACCTCAGGCGCGTTTCGGAAGAGAAGGGATTCATGATTGGGTCCGGAGGTGAGGTTTCGGGAAAGCTCAATCGGATCCAGGACGAAGTCCCAAGATGGTCCCCGATCAACTACCGGTGGTATCGAATTCGAACTCCCCGAGATCCGAAAAGGTATAATCAGAGGGATCTGAGAGAGAGAGAGAGAGAGAGAGAGAGAGAGGCGAGATTTGGATCTCGGAGTATATATGAGTCTGTATCGACTATCGAGGGACTTAACTGAGGTGACGTTGAGTGCTTCTTTGTCTCTGTGGAATAAAAACAAATGAAAAATGAAAGCACATTTCCTGCGCTAACAAAGTGCGAGGGAATGAATGGCTTTAAAGCGTGTGCTTACGCGAGGGAATGGCCTTATTAATAAATTAGCATTATTTATTTAACAAAGGCTTTGGAGTTTGGAGACAGGTTTTCATCCATGAACCGCTTTTACACGGGATGCTAAAATGGTACCATTATTTAGCTATTGATCTTTTAACTAACTTTTTGACGGTAGAATTTATTAGTAAAGTTATGAGTTATATTTTTCACTGTAATCCAAAAAATGCACATGATGTAAAGAACCTCAAAGCCGGCCAAAATACTCTCTAGAATACTAAGGTGAGGTTTGGATAGCGAGTTGAGATTAGATGAGATATAAGTTGAAAGTTGAATAAAATATTATTAAAATATTATTTTTATTTTAAAATTTAAAAATATTGAATTGTTTATTGCATTTTGTGTGAAAGTTTAAGAAAATTATAATGATATAATGAACTAAATTGAAAGGCTTCTTGTATCCAAACAATTCTTTAAAGCTGAATATAAGTGGAAATGGTAACTGACATAGTAATTACTTGTTAGCAACTATTGCTGCCCACAATGCTTTATCGCCTTTTGATTCCTTGACACCATCACCCATTGGCTTGACATTTGTTGGTTGTATTTAGAGTTCTCTTAGCACTTTAGAGATTTGATCTGATTGGAATTTACTATACATCAGTTATTATTTACTCTCACACTTACTCTCACACCTATAACTTTTTTATAAGATGTGGGAATATTTTTCATAAAATATGAGATAATAAATAATGACTGATAGAAAAAAATTTCTTTGCTTTTATTTATTGTGGATGCATGTGCAACTTGCTGGTAGGTAAAAATTTTAGCTGGCTGCTTGAAACTGAGCAAGTGATCTGTTTAGTTGATAAAGCTCTTCGGTTCCAAACTTTTAAAGTCTTGGGCAAGTTGATAATCTCTGATTATATCTATTAGCATAACACATTGTTCAGTGATTTTTCATTTTAATAAAGCCACTTGAAATATAAGTTTGATGACGGGAAGACTCTTTCGTCGTACCATAAACAATTTCACCAGGGGAGTAGGGGTTTTACGCAGGATTAACACAATATTTCAACCTTGGCTTCTCGTTTTGCCCATTCTGATCGCTGAGATGACGGAGGTCGCATAGATAAAGGATATGGAAATAAATCGAAGCATTAGCTACAAGCTCATCTCCTTGGATTTGGTAACAGGAAGGCCCTGAATATTTTGGCCAGACTGATCATTTTTCACATTGGAAATGCTCCCAACAGATGCATTTTTTCAGAAGAAAAAAGAGATACCACCTGTAACCTAAATTTAGAAGGACTGCTATCCAGATGGAGTGGGTCAAAACTATGAATTGCTTCCTTATATGCATATGATCAATAGCCATGGCGACGGCCCATAGAATTACTTCGAGAGCGAATGTTCTGATGATCAAACATGGGATCCCCATGATCAACAGGCTTTATCACCACAGCCTCACGTTTTCCATCCTGCTCCTGAACTGCCCCGAAGATAATCTCATTGGTCTTTTCACAGCTCTGCTCATAGTAAGTGTTTGGGATGGATGAATGATACCTATGACGAGGATGCTGCTGATTCTGATGCTGCTGCTGAAGATTGACATCCCACCCATTAGAGAAAACTCGACTTTGCCGCAATTGGTGCATATTTTCTGCATCCTTGGACATGAAAGGATATGTTTTACGCGGAGTGGGGGTTCTGGTGTCAATTGAAGGGGGCTGATCTTCTTCAGGTATCACAAAGCTCTCCTGCATGGGCCAAGTATTTGAGTGCTTTCGTTGCTGCTGTTGGCTTTGGTACTGATAGTTTAGTGGCTTCTTTCTAAACCCCAGAAATATTCCTCCCAGAATCTCCATTACTGACGCCCCAGTGTTGAAAAGAAGCTTTACAATGGATCCAACAAAGCCTTCTTCTTGCTTCTCCTGTTCATCTTCTGTTGGGATTAATGGTGGCCTGACCGACTTTAGAGGCTTCTGATATGGACTTGGAGGACTGGTTGTCTCCAGTGCACCTTGATCCTTCAAAAACATGAGATAAACGGTGAATGAAGGTTTCATGCTGTCATAAAAGATGCTAGGAAACTAGAATTATGCTACAGTATATGCAGGCATGAATTTTGAGAAGAAAAAATGTTTCCACTTCACGCTCATGTTAAAGTTGCTCTTGCCATACAGGTAATGCATAATATGTACTGAATAGGGTGTGAATCCAGTGCTATTTCATGCAAGACATAAGAGTAGACTGGTGGTATTCCTGGATCAAAATATTCAACTTTCAAACTGTCGTAAACAATTGGATAACTCACTCTCTTCAATGAGATGTCCAACTGGTCCGTAAAAAGTATGAATTACACACCATAAATAAGATGCTTATTTTATAGAGTGCAGAAGTCAGGACATCATAATTAAATGGAAGACAATACTAAGTACTCACACTGTGGGAAGAAACAATTGTACCCACTCTACGTTGCAGTAATGCAAGCATGTAACCAAAGAAGCCAGCCCCCAAAAGCATCGCAATTCCTGTAATGATTAAAAAAGTTTGGTTGCAGATGATGGTGCCAATAAGACATCCAGTGCATACATATTGATATGTAGCATAGACCAATATTGAAGGGTGAAATTTGGATGAACTAGCTTACCAAGAGGAAAACCGCTTTCATATTGATAAGCACAATCATTGAAGTGGAGTTGGATCTCCCTGATAGCCTGGTTTCCTCTGTCAATAACAAGGAGGGAACAACTGCTACCAATGTAAACCACATCAAAATCGTCAGAAAATTTTGCATCTTCACTTGGTCCATCAACATGACCCCCTCCACGGCTCCATCTTCCTCCCGCAATTGTTGTAACCCCTACAAGTTGAAATATCAATTGCATTAGAAGGATAAATTCTGAACTGTAATACCGATACTACAAAATTACAAATCATTTTATAGGATTTTTACTAATTATATTATTATCTTGTTTATTAATTCTCTAATGATTATAAGAAAACATAAAAATATTTTCATATCAGATAAAATCCTAAATGTTTCCAGAGTTTTAAAAAAAAAAGAAAGAGAGAGAGAGAGACAAAGGGAAAATTTGGCAATGAGATTTTAATATTGCAGAGTAAATGCTTGAACAATATAAATATAAAGCATTTACCAGCAACACTTATCTTCCTAATAGCCATATTCATAGTGTCTGCAATATAAATGTTTCCTGTGTCATCAACTGTAAGCCCCTTTGGCTGGTTCATCCTTGCCTCTCTGGGTTTCCCATCTACATGTCCAGAATAACCTTCAGGTGATCCGGCAACCAGCTTTGGTCTGGTGTCTGCGGTTTTCCCACGAATTTAAGAATAATTATAGTTGTGCGATAAGCGAGACATATATCTTAGATATAGCAGAATTGGAAGTGCAAAGAAATAAACATCCCAGATTCCCATTCGCTCCAATAAAATTTTCATTTTAGATGGTTTTGATTGGCAACATGTGTTCCAGAACAGCATCCAGACTAATCCCGGGGATGCACAGGCCTTCGGCGTTCATTTTAGATGTTAGAATGGTCAAATATGAAAGAATCGCAGTATGGTTTTATTCATCAAGCCGGTATAGATTATGAATTATGGGGGTAGAATGTAAATATAGTAGCAAATGAAACACATTACAGACTACAGTGACTAAAGTTTGGGCATTTTAGATAAGAAATCTTATCATTTCCATAGTAATGAGACTCAGATATAAACTGAAGATAATATTGTACTTAAAAAACATCACAGTATGTTCAGATATCAAAATATCATGTTCTAGTAGTTACATATATGTAAGCCTCTCGTTATTTTGGTAAAATTTTTCTTTAATAGAAAATTCTCAGTATTAATCTTTCCAGAAACCAGCAAATAGAAATAATAAATTGAATAAAACTTGAGAGAGTATGGTGCATTTGGGATTCCAATATAAAGAAAGGAGTTGTAGCTTCTACAACTTTGCTAGATGGTTAGAAAGTGGAGCATTCAACGGCTAAAGAAAACTAATTGATGTTTTTTTGTTTTCTACATCATAGACGTTGATTTCGAGACTCCTATAACTGAATTAACGTTCCAAATCATTTAAAAAGAATCAGAGGTTTTGTTGTTAATTTTGTATAAACAAGTCAAGCCCATTAAACTTTTCAGAATAGCATGACCATTAGACGCAGCAACTTGACGGGAAAAAAATACAAAAAATAAAAATCTCTAGCAAAACAGAAATGAATTCATTAAAACAAGATGAACCAATCAATATTTGGAAGCCATGACCAAAAGCAACCACTTACAGAGAGAAAGAGAGGCAGATATCCTGTAGATATTACTATTAGCAGAGTCCAGAAGCAAAAGTTCTTCATTGGGCAACACCTCAACCGAATAAGGCTCAATCCCAAGCTTGCTTCCATCAAACACCGTCTCCACAGTATACCCACTCTCAAATTTCATCATCGGACGGCCAGAAACCGCTGCACACACAAATCCGATAAGCCTACCATTTCAGATTACATCTCCACAAACCCCTCCACAAGACAACGACCCAGAACATAAAACAAAGAAAATGTAGCTGCTTCCAGAGATCTATACCTGTTTTGGTTGTTGCTTTGAGTTTGAATGACCACAACCGTTTCGTAAACACAGACACAGCATTTGAGAATAGCCCACTAACAATCTCTGCTTTAAAAAGAAGATAGATAGCAAACTCAAATCAAGTAATTGAGAAAACAACACTGCAGCAGTTAAGCTCATGTTCACATAGAAACACAAACAAAATAGGCTAACTCACTTGCAGGAGTAGTAGAAGCTGACGAGACACCTCCAAATAGAACCAAAAGAGCAAAACCCATAACCAACACATTCATCCCCATTGTATCTGTGCTCAAAGCGATCCCTTAGAACAGCTCAGAACGGCAAGGTTTAAGCTTCAGCATCACTAGAAACCCTAGTCCATTAGCAAAAATGGATCTGATAGGTAATGAGAGTCTAGAGAGATGCTATAAAGTGTGTGTGTGGCTTTGAGTTACAGTGAGAGCAAAGCGTTTTGTGTGAGAGTGGGAACTGGGAAATGGTAAAAGATGAAAAGAGACGATGGAGAAAGGAGAGGGAGAAAAAGTGAAAAGGAAAGAGCGGACACGAGTTGTAGGCTTGTAGCACACTCTTAAAGTGAATTTTAAATTATTTATTATTATCTTTATAAATATATTAAATAACCCATAAATATAATTTAAAGAATTTCTGTTTTTCAAATAATCCAACACCGCCAAATATTATATGGTTAAATAATATTTTAGTCCATGTATTTTGCTCTATCAATCCATGAACTTTAATTTTGAATTTTCTCTCCAACTTTTTAAGTTTGATGGCTCGGTTTGGATTTATATCACTTTATTTTATCTTATCTTATTATTTAAATTTTTATAATAAATATAATAAATAATTTAATATTTTTAAATTTTAAAATAATAATAATTTAAAAAAATATTTTAATAATATTTATTATAATTTTTAACTTTTATCTCAACTCATTACATAATCTAAATCAGTACTTCCATTAAAATATCGTTACAGATATATCAAAATGTTATGTCATTGTCAATGAGATTATACCACATGTCATCTAAAAATTAAAAAATTATTTTGTACTAAAATTGATAAGAAAAGATGCGACCCAAGCGCAATGCCGCCTCGGTCATGCGACCCAAACCGCACCGCCTGGGTGCGACTCAAGCTATCGTGCCGGGGTGACGGGGTCTTCCAAGGCAGTGTTTATCCATGTATTTAATGATGCTCAGAAGATTTATTAAATAATAATAAAATAATAATAAACATTAATCATTTCTTAAAATTTTTTATTATTTTGTTATTTTTATTTTTGGTGCCCCGAGGCTTGTTTTAGCCTGTGGTGTGACTTACATGCTATGTGGGGAGGGTCCTGTTAATAACTCTAACAAAGATGTGAATGAAAGATCAATTGATATAAGTTGAGAGCACAGAGATGAAGAAAGTCCAAATAAAATTCGAAAAGTAATTCTTCTAACAGCCAAACCATACGCAGTATTTTAGTATTAACCTTTATAAGAATATCACCTTGGTCTGCAAAATAACCCTTTAAATGTTGGCTTTATTTTATGTATTTAGTTATATACTATTAGTAAACTTATAATTTACCTTTATAAGATAATTATTTATGCTATCAAGGCATGTATTAAGTTTTTTTTTTTATAAGATATTTATTTGTACACATACTAACATATTATATTTATATTTCAATTTATTGAATGGTTGGATTGGAGAGAAAAAGAGAGAATTTTGTCTATTGGAAATTTGGATGTCTTATATTTTAATTTTTTTAATATTGTAAATATATTATTTTTTAAATTTAAAAATTAATTTTAATTTGTTTGATTTACTTGAGCTCAAGTCAAGCTCAACCATAACTAATAATATTATCCAAGTCAAAGTTCAAATAAAAGCATTTGAATTTGATTCGAGCTCGAGCAGAGCTTGAACTACTAATTATGCTAATCAAGCTCTAATACTCTTGCTTGAATTCGACTCGACTTAGTTTGAAGATAGTCCTAATCTCACTATCCATTTGAAATAAAATGAGAAATAATGTATGAGAATGTTGCTAACTCAGTAACCCATAATGTGCTCTCAATAATGGTGGCCAATTTTAGAAATTGTTGGGGATTATTGACAACCCCATTTAGAAAGATAGATAGTCATCCATATGGGATCTAAATTCTATGAAGATTGAGACTTCATTTAAAATAGAAGGTAATGACAGTAAGGTACCATCTTCTTAAACAATTATTATCATAAATCAAAAAAATATTTTAATTTAAAACAAAATAAAAATATTTATATAATAAAAAAATGCTCTCTCAATAACAACCACATGAGGCTCATCATCCCACATAATACATCAATGTGAATAACCATGCATGGGAATGAAGAGAACATAATTTTAGTAAGGAAAATCTAATTTTCAATGAAAAGTCTATTCGTTTGAGAAACACTACTCCCACCAAATTTTTCTACCGAATGGTATTTTTATTTTATTTTTTATTTTTTTACTTAATGGTTAAAAAGAGAAACACTATATACAACCGGTCATTGCGTAACGGATGCAACCAGCACGCCTTTTCATTAAAAAAAAATTATTTATTTAACATTTCATGGATGCCGAAGAATGTGGCTGGATCAGAACTGCTACGTACAGTCATTGTAGGTAAACTGCGTGCAAATGGCTTTAAAAATAATAATAATAAACACAAGCCAAGCTATTAACGTGACAAGTCTATCTCATAAATATGCAGTAAGATGTCTTCTTCATTGGTTGTCTTCTTTTCTGTTCGAAATAAACATCACGAAAGTTAAAAACCCAACTTTTAACATCACAAAAGTTGCTGACTTTTGCTCTAGCGATTTCCCCGTACTCATATTTATAGATCAAGAAGCAAATACCGGCACCCAAATCCTTCACGATCTGGTGAGCTAGGTCTCTTGAACTACTTCAACTCATTTCTTTTCCACCAACGATGATTAATTCCGAAACCCATCAACAACAACAATAAACTCTCACATCTATAGATTTGATTGGCTTAATCTTGAAATGGAGTGAAATGTCGAGAATCTGAGAATCTGAGATGTCGAGAATGAACAAGTGCCGAGATGCCCAGCCTAAAAATTCCAAGATGTCGAAACGTGAACAGAGGCTGTCGAAATTTATTACACCAGGAATAGAAAGTGCCGACAGCACCAACCCAGAAAACAGAGACCAAAAACAAGGAGCTTGGACACCGAGAAAAACCCAGAGGGAAAGAAGGGTCTTCGAGGTTCGGTTGAAGAAACACATACCTTTACGGGAAGGAGAAACACAGAAGACCCTGGACGAAGATGGGAAGAGAAATGGGGAGAGAAAGGGGTTGAGGGCTCGAAGAAGAAACACAGAAAGGGAAAGAGTTTACTGAGAAGGAGAAATTGGAAAGGAGGGAAATGGGTAAACTTAATGAGATTGAAAACGGCATCGTTGCAACTTTTCCACGTCAGAGTTTGCATCCCGCTTGCATCCGGCGTTTGCATCTAGTATTTTTCCTATAAACAATGCAGCAAACACACAAGAAGAAGCATGTCTTTATCATTTAATCATTTACTGTGTTGTTGTGTCAGCATGTATTTTTATGGCAATGGCAATGCAAGCGAAGTCAAACTCGGAGGTGACGAGCATGGACCAGGGTTGTCACTGCTGCGCTCTCTTTAGAGGCCTGTCTACTTCGTGCAGAGCCCCTCGAACCACGACATCAAGAAAATGTCTTACGGTTCAAGCCCAATGGGCTCCCCCCACCACTAATACCACTGCTCACCGATCCACCATTCTCGTGAGTCCTCCACCTTGTGATTCTCCGCGTCCCTCAAGAACCCCAAAAAGTTAGAAACCCATCCACATGGAAGAAGATACAGAAAAAGCAAAAATGCAACAGTTACTGGGAAAAAATTGTATTATTCTTCTAACAAATGAATATATTCAGAAGAAGATAAATAAAAGGCAGTCTATTAATACCAACATTAGTCTTGAAATCTATCAGATTCTTAAGTTAAAAAATGAGGAAAAAAAAGATCATATAAACTAAAATAGAGAGAGAAATAAAATAAAATTCCATAGTTTACTAGGTAACTGAAACATATCATTCCAAGAACCCTTGTGTTTCTGCACCAACTGTGAAGGGTTGTGCATGAGACTCACTTTCGCAAGACTCCGACTCCCATCACACCCCAAACCCAAACCCAATCCCAACCCCAAACCTAACCCCAATCCATCGTCTTTCTAATCCATTTTCTCTCTAATTTCTCCCATCAAAACAATGTCCAAACTCTCTCTCTCTCTCTCTCTCTCTAACAAAATCCACCAAGCTGCTCTGTTTTCTTCCAGTAACTAATAGGCGTAGTGTTTGGATTTTGAGAAAGCAAAACCGCAAAAAAGGGTAGGAAAATTACTGAAACTTTGGCAGGGTGATGTGATGTCCACAGCCCCTTTCTTCAGCGTCCATGAAATGTTAAAAAAATAATTTTTTTTATGAAAAGGTGTGCCAGTTGTATTGGTTACGCAATGGCCGGTTATATATAGTGTTTCTAGGTTAAAAAAGCATTTTTTAATAAATTTGTAATTTTTTTTTTTAAAAAAAAATTGTTTAAAGTGATTTAAAAAATGTTTGAAGAAAAAAGAAAAAAAATTATACTGTTCCGAACCTTCGATGGGAGGATATTGTTTTGACCTTTTTGATAGTGAAGGTTGTAATATCAAGTAATAACAAACAAAAGGAAAAAGAAGAGGATGCAGATATATGATTATGAAATGAATAATTATATGGAACACGACAACGTGTTATCATATGCTTGGTATTATTATTCGAGATATCTGTCTTCCTTTTCTTTTTTTTTATGATACACGACACAATTTCATGCAAAGTACAAAATATTGTAAGAAGAAAATCAATTTTATGGGTTGGCATTCATAAAAGAAATCGACCACCGATTCCGTTGAGCCATTCCGTCTTTTTCTCTGTGTCCAGCTCCTTGATGTAACAGCTTCCTTTCCACGTCTCGTGCTTGTTTTGACATTCTTGAATATGAAAAGAACCTCTGATACCGATGGGCGATAACCATCCCATTCTCCTCTGTCCATATAAGGGATTCCCTTACCATATATTCCATCCACATGGGATCCCAAATAATATGTGTTTGTTTTTGCTAATTTACTCAACACATCAAAGTCCAGTAAATAGCTTTCTTTCAAAAATTAAAAGATCGATCATTTCCAACCTAGAGAACAGAACACACAGAATTTATCTGCAATGACCAGATGGCACTGGGGAATTAGGGTAAGATGGAGGATGGGAAGGGAGGTGTTAAGGCCTGTTTTGTAACGATACGCTGAAGAGGGTGGGAGAATGAGTCATGTTCGACCCACGTTGACGGTTCAGCCTTTATCAGTATGGTTTGGGGTCCACGATGGCGGTCTGGAGCAGTGGTGTGGTACCCGTATGTACGTCCATTCAATAAATAGAAGATAAATGCAGCAAAGATAAATGGAAAGCAAGACACACATATTTACATCAGCACAAAGCCTTCGTCCATGTGTTGTTTGGGATGCAAATCCACTATAAATATAAATATTTTACAATCTCTCATAACTCACTGTACACTGTACAAATGATAAAGCTAAAGTTTTCCGTATGGAAATTGAAAAAACTCTCTCCAGTCACCCAGAAGTCTGGAAGCCGTCGAGAATAGCAAGAAGCCGGACACCCCCGCTCTCTCTCTCTCTCTCTCTCTCTCGTAAAACCCTTCCCTGTTTTCTCAGAAGCCTTCGAAGACCAGATCTAACGTGAGGGGGAGGGAGCTTCGGCTCCTCCCCCTCCCCTCTGTCTAGTGTATTTAGGGATATGAATTTGTGAGTTGGTTTTTTTGTTTTTTTGTTTTTTCAAGCCAAATAAGGGAGGATTTCCGTTCGAGTCGTTCCGGCCGTCTACCGTCTACACGCGCCCCACCGGCATAAAGCCCAGCCGCCGATCTTCAAGCCAACCAAATCCGGTGTTCGTCGGGGTGGCGCGTAGCCCGCACGCGCGGGACGAAGCTTCGGACCACGTCGGCGCGTGGCCATCACGCACCACCGAGGAGGCCGTCACCGACGTCACGCTCGGCTTCGGTGGAACCTCTGAATCCGGGGCTTCAAGGTCTGATCGACGGTCTTCCTCCCAGCGTGAACAGTACCTGCACGAAACACTGCTACCTCTCGGTTACTGTTCATCCGTATTTTGTTTTTGGCTTTTATCGTTTGTATTATTTTCTTTCCAGCTTTTAGTTTTTGTTTAGTTTGTTTTAATCTGTTGGTGCTTTGTTGACCCGAGTGTGGTGCGGAACTTTTGGATTGAACGTAATCCGGGGCAAGAGCTGTTCGAGAGTGGTGAGCGAAGTTACGGCTGGTGATAGCACGGCCGGATTGTTGTGGTCCGTGTTTTAGCTGGGTACTCGCTCAGTCTGGGCTCGAGATGCCGAGGCTTGCGGTGGGCGTGTCGTCCGGAGTCTCACCAATACTTGTGGCCTTTTTGTTGTGAATGTGTTTAGTTGTAATTTTTTCAGTTTATTTCAGTTTTTAGTTTAGTAGAAATAGGCTATTGGATTTAATGTCCATAGCTGTGTCCTATACTCATCCCGCTTGGGATGATTGAGGGCCTGCAAGTTCTGGTTTACAGAACGCTTTCTCTGTTCTGAGAAAGTTTTAAAAGTTAAGACAATGTCCGCCACAAAGCAATTTGTGTGTGGGGAAGCCCCAGAGCTGCTGCGTAGATTGGCTTAAAGTGTTTGGAATTTCCATGTACTGATCAGTCAACAGTTGTAACTTCGGTTCATTAATGAAATGAAACTATTTCCATCAAAAAAAAAAGAAGTCTGGAAGCCGTCCTCTGATGTCTGATCGTAGGTCCTTTTTATTCGCCCATGTTAGTGTTGGTGAAGAGCTCAACTTTAAGTGACTTCGCCAGTTCTCTCTCAATTTAATAGAATTCTAGGGAGAATGGAGAGAGCTTTGAGAGATAGAAAGGCAACTATAATAGAAGGCTTTATTTTTTTATTTTTAATTCGTCCTGCCTTAGGCCGCTATGAAAGGAATATGGTTGAACAAACTATTTAGGACAAGGAATTGAGGGCGAGTAAATACATTCTTCCTGTGTCATTTTCCTGCCGCTTCTGCACAAGATCCATTTTCTCCAAAACTAATCAGGAAATAAATCACCGACCATCTTTTCCACAAATATCAAGACTGATCAAACTCACAAAACTGTGACCATTACCATTTACAAAAGCATACTAATTCAGTGCCACCTAATTCGGATAAAGTATTGAATTTAGCAGTTAGAATGGAGTACCGGGTATCAGATCAAACTGGCGTTATGTATTGTGTCGAAAGCAGTGTACCTATACATTGTAATGGTGTGCCCTATTGAATGGAAACAGCCATTATAGA
>QEOT01006116.1:22074-33175 GCA_003123785.1 Pterocarya stenoptera
TTATATAAATCATTTCTCATTACAAATTTAAGTAAATAATTTAATGAAAAGCTGAAATAATTTTCTTCTTTAGATTGGAAGTTGCTTTGAAGTTGAGATTCTTTTTCAAAAATAGTTTAACCAAACAGATGGAGATCTCTTAAATATTTTCTCTTTTTGAAAAAAAACGAAATTTACTGCTAAAAAAATAATTTTTTAAAGAAATTTCATATTTATTCAATTTTTTTCAAATGGAGTATGTGAAACTTGTATACTCTGTATAAATTATTTTCTATAATTCCAACCTAGCCCTCGATGGCTAAGGCAAATGAGTGAATCTTTATCTAAATAATAATTCTTCTTATCAGTCATTAGTTATTGCACATACCTCACACTTTATAAAAAAATTAAAAAAAAAATATCAAATATGAAATGTAAAGATAAATAATAGTTGACATCTATATTTAGATTATCATGCACAAGCCATTAGTGACCTTTTGGTTTGAAATATAATATTCGATACGTTAAGGCACCCAATTGGTCAAATAATATTTTCTAATAATAAAATATTACCATGGTTATGTACTTTTCTATGACATAAGTAATTGTTGTGCCACGTCAATGGCAACGATAATAGTACCTCCAATATCGCAAATTGTTATCTTTTATAAAGGATTTAATCATTTCATGTAAATCTTATATAGTCGTAATAATGATAACTACATTTCATCAAATAATAATTACTCAATAGTGTAGAGAATGATAGAATTAATTTCATGATATTGTTATTTTTTAAATATGTTGTTTATATTTAAGCATCTTTATATATATATATTTATAAGTTTCTTAGTTTAGTAGATACAATACCTAAACTTTATAATATTTAATATTAAAAAAACTATATCTAGAACTCGGTGTAGAATACATATCTTACATAAATAAATAAAAAAGAGACATGAAAGCGCTCTAGACTAAAACGCTCTCCCTTCTCTCTAAACTTTCTCTACAGATCTGGCTAGAGGAGGTGGGAGCTTCGGCTCCCTTCCCCCTCCCTCCCTCCCTCCCTCTCTCTTCCTATGCTGTGGTTCATTTTGTGTTTTTTTTAGGCCAAATAAGGAAGAATCGTAGATCTGGAAGCTTCCGGTGACCATAGACCAGCACGAGTCCCTCCATGGTGTTGTCCAGCCACCGATCTTCAAAACTACCGAATGCGGCGCCAAACGGAGCAGCGAGTGGCCCGCACATGCGGGTTGAAGTTCTCGGAGATGTACGGCGTGTGGCTCTCACGCGCCACCAGGAAGCCCTCTTCCGAAGCCACACTCGGCGCTTCTAGAACCTATAAGTCCGGGACTTCCAAGATTGGCCGTCTGTTTTCCTCTCAGACTAGCACGTGTACTGCACATGTCACAACAGCCTCTTGATGCACTGTTTTTCCAATTTTGCATAGTGTTTCTATTGTAATTTTTTTCGTGTCCTGTATGTACTTTTTAAAAAAATAAAAATTCAAAAAAATAGTGCATTCGAACCTTAGTTTGAATGGAGTGGTCCCCCCAGCTTGGCGGTGCTTATGGTGGAGTTGGTGCTCCATACTCCGCTTAGTCGGGATATGGGGTTTTGTTAACTCTATCTGTGACAAAGTTGTCCTATCTCTTAGACTTAGGTCTTTAGAGATCTGTCGTCTGGATTAGACCATGTCAATCACGAAAGTGTGCTGGGAATCTATTAACATTTGTAATTGACTTGTTTTTAAGTTAAATTTATATATACTTTTTAATGAATGGAATGTGATCTGTTATTATAAATAAAATAATAATAATAATAATAAAATTAATTGTAAACATCTTTTACAAATCAAATGTAAAAATACTTTTACTCATCAAATCTCTTACGTATAAGTATTTTCAAAGAGATAAACTTATGGCCGATCGGTTTGTTTTCTCCCAAATAACAGCCCTCCAATAAGTGAGTATCACGTAAGCCTCCCATTTTATCTTTAATATGATTGCACCATAGGCTACAACTCATGGGAACAAAAAAGCCTTGCCTCTCCAGTTTCCGTTCCATTCTCTCGAAACTCAGAACCAGAAATCCTCCTCCCATTTTTCATATTCTCATAAGCATTCTTCCTCGATATCATATTCTTCCTCAAAACCCTCATCTCCTCCTCACAGAACAAACCATCAAGGACCATTTGAAGGCTTTGTAGATGTTGGGTTTCTTCTTCCTAAAGACCCATCTTCTTTTGAGAAGAAGAGGATGAAGCATCTGCTCATTATACAATAGAAGTTTCAAAACTTGATTGCAACCCCTTATCAAAATTCTTCCTCATCAAATTGTCTGAGACAGGGAGAGCCAAATTAAGAAAGCAAACGAAGGGTATTATCTTAGATTTCACGTTTGTCATTTTTTTTTTCTAGTTTCTCGTGTTTTCCTTTCTTTTGTTTTCATTTCTCTCCACTATTCAACGCTTAATATATATAGATTCTATTGTAGATATAATAAATGGTCAAAATATGGATGTTTGGAGCCCAGGAAAGTGGAATGAGATAAACTTTGGCTTGGAACTAGTTTGGAATTTGCAACGAGTCTCCAAAATTCATCGATAATAGGGCCGAAGCCTTGAACAAGGAATAGAGACAAAGCCTTCGGGAGTGTTGGAAGTGTAATATGTCCTATGATATTTGTGTAGAATTGCTTATGTGACGGATATTTATTGGGGCTATTAAAGCCTAAGTAACAGACAAACAGTTTCAAAGCAGTTTTGATTTTCAAATGTAAGTGCATGACTGATAAGAATGAGCTTATACTTCATAGTTTTTTTTTTTGAAAGTATACTTCATAGTTCATACTTTATAGCAGGACACTATATTTCTTTTAAAATTTTTTGGTAAAATGTCATTTTTAATAGGAGGATGGCAAGGGAATATGCCTTTCTTATTTTGTTTGGCCTTTGCTTTGGAAGCCGAAAAGGAATAATAGCCAAAAGAGCAAAAGATGGAAAAGAATAAGTTCTCCTTTCTTTTTACAATTTATTTAAATTATTCTCAACTTATTTTATTTTATCTCATCTAATCATTATAATTTTTTTAAATTTTTATATAAAATAAATAAATTTTTCAAAATTTTCAAATTCTATGAGAAAAATAATATTAAAAAAATATTTTTTAATAATATTTTATTTCATTTTTAATTTTAATCTCAATTATTCTCATCTCTTATGTAAAAATAAACAAGGCTCTTGCTTGGATGTGGAGGTAATTTCATAACATTTATGTATAATAGTAAATAAATAATAAATAAAAAAATAATAATAAATTATTTATAAATAATAATAATATAATATGAAACTATTTTAGTTAATAAACACGGCTTAAGGGGGGTAAAATTGACCAAGGGGAGGAGGGAGGTACACTACAGCAACTGGCATACGATGATGAGCTGTGTATGTGCTAGCATAAATGACAGCTGGGGTTAAAAATAGAAATTTGAACATTAAAATTAAAAATGGGTTATTATTTATTAAAGATACGCGTTTGGCAGCACGCCGCTGCCCGACCACTGCAAGTTGCTTAGCTGTCAATTTTGGATAAGCTCTGGCGAGGGTGCAGGAAAGCCTCGTGATTCCCTATACTTTATATTAATGACAAGAACCGTGCTACGCTTACGGCTGGGAGCTCCCGCTGAGGCAAAGTTATCAGTTTTTTTATTTTTTTGTCTTTTTTTTTATATGAATTTTTTAACATCTTTAAATGTTTTAAAAAATAAAGAAAATTATAATATTATTAAAAAATCCTTACTTAATCATTAAGTAAAAAAAAACTAAAAAAAAAAAAGTTACAAGTGGGAGCTCCAACAGTAAGCATAGTATTTTCCTAATGACAAATATAATACGATTACTGCAAAATCTTCCGAGAGTTGTAGCCTGAGAATCCACCGAAAAGGTAAAAGTAGCTTTTTTTATTTTTTATGTATTTTTTAATCATCATAAATATTTTTTTAAAAAAATAAAAAATTCACAATATCAATAAAAACACTTCCTTAATCACTAAGTAAAAAAAATTCCATTCGAGACACTAATTCAAGATCCAAATTCAGGTCCCAAACCATTTCTGATATAATATTACTTGAATTTCATCTCACTCTTGTTCTATTATACAAGATGTGATACATTTATCATCATTAAACAATCATCTAATTATGATAAATGTGTCATATCTTATATAATGAAATAAAAATAGGATGAGAGTATGAAATATAACATTACTTAAAAAGAAAAATTATACACCACACTTCTATTCTACCCGTATCCTAGTATGGCATTTAGGATTATCTAATGGTGATAAATGTGCCACATCTTATATGATGGGATGAAAATAATATGAGAGTATGGAGTATAACATTACTCCATAAAGAACCACCACATAGTAGTGTTTTGAATACCGTATCAGTTGAAATTTACTGTTCCGACACGGAAAGGTAGGTATTTTGCATCTGGTCAAATATATGTCATTTTGGTGCATTTTGGTTAATATCTGCTAGTTTTCAGTGTTCCAGCAAAATTAATATATTTTTGTAATTAATGAAAAAATCTTGGCTTTTTCGTAATTTTTACTCAAATTCTCACATCTGAAAATTATTTTCTTAAATTTTTTTAATTCTTTCTTTTTTATGACTAAAAATAAATCCCTACTCCCTTTTTGGTGATGAAGATGAGTTATTTTTTTTTTAATAGTTGGATTGAGAACTTAGAAGTATTATTGAGTTTTATAAATATGTGTTTTAAATTTTTTTTTAAAATTTTTAAGACTTGCATTGATGTTATTTTGAAATATAATTAATACATATATAATTAATTTATCTATATATAGACTATCTCGAAATGATACACATAAATTATACCAGTACCAAAATATTTCATTCCAGCACCTTAACCAAAACGGTCACCAAAACGATATTCAAAATTTTGCCAAATACGACATCGATTTTTATTTGTTATTTATTAATTTTTTAGAGGTGTGATGTAGAATTATTGAATAAAATTTTTCATATTTAAAAAATAATAATAATAATTTGAAGATTCTTATTTTTGGATTTAAATTTGTTATAATTTCCTGATATAAATATCTTTTAAAGAGATGCACAGTCAATTTTTATCCCAATTGTAAAGTATATTTGGATAAAAATAATTATAATAAATTATAATATTTCCTATTTATATTATTATAAGAGTAATGTTATAAGTACTTATGACTTTACTTATAATTTTATGCACGACATTATATGTGCTAGGTGGCATTCTATTTTATCAATATTTCTTTAATTTGAATTTCAAATTTCAAATTCAAATTTAAAATTTTTAAGATTTTTAAATTTTTTTTGTGATAATATGATTTTCAATAGTTGATATCAGGGTTGTATAGAAACCGACACCATTGGCTGCCGCCCACGCGAACCGACCGGCCGCGTTAGGAACCGACATGAATTGGTGGAGAACCGGTCGGCGTGTGGTGGAAATTTGAAGAAACCGAAGTTTAGCGGTTCGGTCCATGTTTGAGGCTGGACCGAACCGCTGAACCGATCGATATAATAAAACCTTATTTTTTTTTAATATACCCTTATCGAAACTTTGCAGTTCCAGTTTAAGTGGAACGATGTTGTTTTATAACTATATGTATTACAACAGATAATGGAAACGACGACGTTTGGTATTAAATCAACCGGCGTTGTTTTATTAAGGACGTAAGAAAAAAAAATAAGTCTATAACGACACCGTTCCACTTAAACTTAAGTGGAACGGCGTTGTTGCGTGATGTGTCTTCTTCGTCACGATCGTCTTCTTCCCGATTAGTCTGCAACTCTCTCTCTCCTCTGTAACTCTCTCTCTCTCTCCTATGCAACCCTCTCTCTCGCAGTCTCTCTCATTGTTCTCTTTGTAGATTATCGGCGATTGGGGAATCGACGCTGACCGAGAACCGCCTCAATCGGTTTCTTCCTCCCCATCGACTGGTTTCGGTTGGTGGCTCTCCCACTTATTCAGACGTTGATTTTGTCCAAAAATCGCGCCGACGATGTCAGTTTCCACTCCTAGTTGATACCATAAAAAATTATAAGTATAAATAACATTTTCTTTAATATAATTATTCAAATTTCTTTATTTGGTCCATTTGAATTCAGAGATAAGTTGAAATGATTTTAGATGAATTGAATAAAATATTATTATTATTTTAAAATTTGAAAAAGTTGAATTGTTTATTATATTTTGTGTGAGAATTTAAAAATATTGTAATGATGAGATGAGATTAGTTAAGATTGTGTTTCCAATTCAAACCGAAGCTAAATGTGTATAAAACGAAAGAGAAATGTTATATTCTATATTCTTATCTTATTTTCATTCTATCATGTCAAATGAAATATATTTATTATTATTAGATGATAAAAAATTATTTAATAAATGATTATTTATAATAATAAATGTGTTACATTATTTTTTTTATAATAATAAACGTGTCATACTTTATATAATATGAAAGTGAAATAAAAGTGTTGGATATAAATTTTACTTTTTGACGAAATTACTGTTATCCGAGTATTGCGGGGGCACGTGGATGATCTGTACGAGTGAAGAGGCCCCACGCATTTCCTCTCCCCGACCATTTTCCTCGTCCCAACGACTTTTCCCCGGGCTACCGACAGTTTTGTTTTTAGACGTGTTACACTCAGCGCACGACGCCCCCAACTGCATTTGGGCCACACTTACTCCATCCACGTCACACTCACAGACCCCGCCCGATGATGATGATGATGATGATTATCGGCTGGACACGTGGAAACCACGTGATCAGACAAATTTATTTGTGTGGGCCCGGCCATTGGTTTATCTGATCGCCGCGTTTGAAAGTTAAAAAAGACAGGAAGAAAAAAGGGATCGTTCTTATCCGGAGGACTTTAATTGGGTAGTTGGACCCACCGCTCCTAATGGGAATGTATGTTCCAAACCAAACGCACCTTTCACGCTGTTGGAGGATATTAACTTCGTTTGTTTTTGCGTATGATATGAGAGATAAAAGTTAATAATTAAGTAAAATATTATTAAAATATATTTTTTAATATTATTTTTATTTTAAATTTTTTTAAAAATTAAATTATTTATTTTATTTTATATAAAAATTTATAAAAATTATAATAATAAAATAAGATGTATTGTAAAAATAAATGAAGCCTAATTCATAACTAATGGTTGATACAATTACGAGTTATACGAGTTTTATATAAATATTGTATACTTTCTTTTTAAAAATAATCGAATTTATTATTAAAAAATTAATTTTTTAATATATATTTTTAAAAATAATAAAATCTATTATTAAAAAATTATTTTTTAATATAAATATCATATTTACTTACCTTTATCAAAATAAATACTTGATATTTTCATATTCTATAATTATAAATATCATTTTTCTTAATTTACTCTGCTGCTTACTTTTTTTCTTATAGCTAGGTGCATGCCGCCCGAGGAACTAACCATAACAAATAAGTAAAATAAAATTACAAAGCATTTGTTCAATAAAAAAACAAAATTTATAAAATAAACTCACATATTGAATTTTATATAATATATTAGATTATAAAATTATTTTTATTATAAAATAAAACTAACATATAATATCATATTTTTATGAAACCTTTTTACGTCGACAATATTCTTAGTTACAAATTCATATTAACATATCAGATAATTAAGTGAATTTTATCCACATCCCTTTCCTGAAGTAAACAAGAGGGTCTCAGTAGAATTTTGAGAGTATCTTCGGACAATTAAGCGTCCTAGTTCAAGCAATTATAATTCTCTCCAAATTTGGCATCATTTTGTTATTATGCCGTTAAAATTATTTTTATTATAAAATAAATATAACGTATTATTTAAAATTAATTTTATGAATTTTTATGTGAACTTAGTAGAACCTTTTTATTATTATTATTATTATTGTTGTTGTTTATTTTTCTTTGTCGGAGAACTGTTTCTTAAGTTCTAGCTAGATATTCATTGAATCATTTTTATGATTTACAAAAAGGATTATTATTATTTTTTTCCTACGTGGTACATGTTGTGTTGGATGCATGTCATTACTATCTTTACTCTTGTTATGAATGGCCATCATCCTAGTATTGTTCATCAATATGTAGATTTTTCTTTAAAAAAAAAATGATGATCAAAGAGTGAAGAGAATCACGTTTTGCATAAAAACAAAAATATATATATANATGAAACCTTTTTACGTCGACAATATTCTTAGTTACAAATTCATATTAACATATCAGATAATTAAGTGAATTTTATCCACATCCCTTTCCTGAAGTAAACAAGAGGGTCTCAGTAGAATTTTGAGAGTATCTTCGGACAATTAAGCGTCCTAGTTCAAGCAATTATAATTCTCTCCAAATTTGGCATCATTTTGTTATTATGCCGTTAAAATTATTTTTATTATAAAATAAATATAACGTATTATTTAAAATTAATTTTATGAATTTTTATGTGAACTTAGTAGAACCTTTTTATTATTATTATTATTATTGTTGTTGTTTATTTTTCTTTGTCGGAGAACTGTTTCTTAAGTTCTAGCTAGATATTCATTGAATCATTTTTATGATTTACAAAAAGGATTATTATTATTTTTTTCCTACGTGGTACATGTTGTGTTGGATGCATGTCATTACTATCTTTACTCTTGTTATGAATGGCCATCATCCTAGTATTGTTCATCAATATGTAGATTTTTCTTTAAAAAAAAAATGATGATCAAAGAGTGAAGAGAATCACGTTTTGCATAAAAACAAAAATATATATATAAAGATATTTTTTTTATAGAATATGAAATGATAAATAATGACTTATAATAACAAATTTTCTTCCATAAAAGGTACGGCACGTTTAATGCGGGATAAAATATGAATAAAATGGTATGGAATTGAGCCCTGCCTGCAATCATATACACGACCAATGTAGCACTACATCTTAATCTGTCACATCGACTTAAATAGATAAGTCCGTCCACTCGCTTAGGAAACTGTTCTAATACTTCCCACTTGATTAAACTGTTTTAACAAGTTTAATCATCTCCGTAGTCGGGTTCCTCAAAATTAATACGAGAGCGGTTCTCTCCTCTCTCGTAAAATCCATTTCCGTCCCGTTAAAACTTTCGATAATTCAGATCTAATGTGAGGGAGAGGGACCTTCGGCTCCTCCCCCTCCCCTCTGTCTAGTTTATTTCGTGGTATGTTTTGTGAGTTATTTTTTTATTTTTTGAAAGCTAAATAAAGGAGGATCTCCGTTCAAGTCGTTCCGGCCGTCGATCGTCTACACGAGCCCCACCGGCATGACGCCCAGCCGCCGATCTTCAAGTCTACTAAATCTGGTGTCAATCGGAGTGGCGCGTAGCCCGCACGCGCGGGACGAAGCTTCGAATCTAATCTGCGCATGGCCATCACGCACCACCGAGGAGACCTTTACTGACGTCACGCTCGGCTTCGGTAGAACCTCTGAATTTAGGACTTCAATGGTTGATCGACGGTTTTCCTCCCAGTGTGAACAGTATCCGCACGCAACACTGATAACTCTTATCTACTATTCATTCGTGTTTTGTTTTTGGTTTTATCGTTTCTGTGTTATTTCGTTTCTATGTTATTTTCTTTCCAGTTGTATGTTTTTTGGTTAGGTTTCTTTAGTTTGTTGTTGCTTTGTTGATCTGAGTGAGGTGCGGAGCTTTTGGATTGAACGTAATCCGGGGCAAGAGCTGTTCGAGAGTGGTGAGCGATGTTTATGTCCGGTGATAGCATTACCGGGTTGTTGTGGTTCGTGTTTTAGCTGGGTACTCATTCAGTCTGGGCTCGAGATGCCGATGCTTGCGGTGGGCGTGTCGTTCGGGGTCTCACCGGTGCTTGTGGTCTTTTTGTTGTATATGTGTTCAGTTGTAATTTTGTCAGCTTTATTTCAGTTTTTTAGTTTGGTAGAAATAGGCTATTGGATTTAATGTCTATAATTGCGTCCTATTCTCATCCTTCTTGAGATGATTGAGGGCCTGCAAGTTCTGATTTACAGAACGCTTTCTTTGTTCTAAGAAAGTTTTAGAAGTTAAGACAATATCCACCACAAAATAATTTGTGTGTGGGGAAGCTCTAAAGCTGCTGTATAGATTGGCTTAAAGTGTTTAGATTTTTCATGTACTGATCAGTCAACAGTTATAATTTTGAATCATTAATGAAAATAGACTATTTCCATAAAAAAAGAAAAGAAAAAAGATTAAACTGTTTTAACATTTTGGGCAAAGTTGCTGTACGAGAGGATAAATATACGTGGTGGAATTTTACACTTATTTCATTGCTCTTTGTCTTTTAATTAATATTTTTCTTTATTCTAATCGTTGTATCTAAATGGTAAATTGTAATGCGGTAAATCTCGACTGGTGCCACGTGACTTATTAAAAAAAGAGTCCTGCTATTCTGTTGGCTAGACATGATCATTATGTGTGCTGTCTAGTATAATTTGTAGTTTATTTATTTATTTTTTATTTCAAATATTTTTCAAACATATTTAAATATTTTTAAAAAATAAAAAAATATCAATACACTAATAGTCACTTCTTTAACCATTAAAAAAATAAATTAAAAAAATAAATATATGAACGATCAAAATGAATGGACAGATGAGGAGACATATTAACATTTCTCTAATAAAAAATTAAAAAAACTTTAAAATACAAATATAAAAATGTAGGAAGAATTTAGAATTTTAATTTTCAATTTTGTGTGTTTCGAAAGTAATTTTGTTTTAAATATATATTTTTGAATTTTTTTAATAACCCGAGTAACATTGTAGTGCTACGTCAAGAGGGCAAAGTGAGTTATATAAATGAATAGTATAAAAGCATTAGTCTTGATAAAAAAAAGTTATTTGAAATATAACACATTACCATCTATAATTAAAAATAATAAAATTTAAGACCCTTGTAGGGACTGCGGGCGGCACAAAAGCAAGAACCAATACATGAATCATAAGACTTTTTTGGACTATAAACATCATACATCACTGTATTCTTCCATGAAACCACGATGAAATAACTGT
>QEOT01006116.1:47318-304809 GCA_003123785.1 Pterocarya stenoptera
AGAGTCAGCACTGTCCTCCATGACTCTTTCTGCAACAAAAACAACAACTCGTTCACAAAACTGAACTGGGTTTCCCTCGAAAAATCGCAGTAAAAAAAAAAAAAATTAATGCATGTTTGTGAATATTCCCAGCTCACCTTAACATGGTTTTGATAAACTCCAGGTACCCGATCCATGGTTGATGAACTTAGAAATTGAGGAAAGTCATTGTTTACTGTGAAGTTCAAAGATTCAAGGAAGACCCATTTGCCAAAAATTCAATTATCAATTATATTTGACGGAAAAATATGATTCTTCAACAAAGGAGGCGACTTTCCAGATCAACGGTGAGCTGTAGAGATTGAAAGCGATATTTCCACTAAGAAGTAGAAGGAATTCAAGGACAACCCAGTTACGAAAGCTCCCTCCCCCAGTTTCGTGCTCTTCAAAGTACTTATATACACAGTACTCTTTCAGTTAAGGATAAAGCTTGGATAGCAGTTGAACAACAACGAATACGGAGACATAAAAAAGAACACACAGAAAGCCGCACGGCCGAGACTTGGAATCAGAACTGTGAGTTTTGAAATATTTTGCGTGAGAGCTTTAGGAAGAAAGAGGAAGAGAGAGTTGCAGTTGTTTGGGGGCGTTTTGTGTTTGGGTACTGGGGTACACCGTACACACCCAGAGAGAGAGAGAGAGAGAGAGAGAGAGAGATGGCAGAGTGGTCTCTGAGATTCAGCAGGAATAATCGGAACACGGATAAATGGCCGTGTGGTGGCTCAATTGCTTTTTCTTCTGCTTAAAAAAAAACTGTACTTATAAATGGAAGATTTTACTTGGATTTTTACACATTATATTGTTCTGTTATGGTCTTGGTTTAACTTGGTTTCGTATCTATTTGAGTCGATCATTTCCAAGATCCAATTCTAAGTTTTTTCCTTGTGTTGCTAGTAATTGAAAAGATTTCCAGTCTGCCATTTTCAAACATATCCTCCTCAGCATCATCTACCTGAGTCGATCATTCCTAAGATCCAATTCAAGTTTCTTTCTTCTTATGTCCCAAGTAATTGAAGACAGTTCCCGTCTGTCTTTTCCTTCCTTCTTTCCTTTACCCGCTTCAGAATATTGAGAGTTGGTTGTCTTTATATTCCTTTCTTTTTTAGACCACTGTAGAGTTGGTTATCTTTATAATTATATGCAGATTATGAACGCAAGCCGACAATTTGTACTAGTTTTGCGTTGAATACACATTCTTTTCCTTTTGAATAGATATCATCCAAAGATTAGCTTGGACTTTTCCTCACAGACATTTGAGTAAAACTATTATCAACCCAACTCTTTTTTCCACCTATTATCTTGCAAAATAGAAAAATCAAATCAACGTACCCATCTCCAATGTGGTATTAAAGTCTCTGTACGGCACCTTGTAGTTGCTCTGATTTTTAAAAGAAATATATTTTTTCAATAATTTTTTTTATATTCTTAATTATATGATTTGATTTGGAACATAAATTTAAATGATTATTTCTTACATATAAAATCTTATTATATTATGCCTTTATATCTCGACTTGTAAATACAACTTTTATTTTAAGCAATTCTCTTTTAAATGGTTAAGATGTGAAGCCACTTAAACTCTGTTACAAAAAAAATATAAGAAAAATACTCTAATCACAACATAATTACATAAAAGTAATCTCACAAACTGATGTGGTTTGACGTGATTTGTCAGATTGTAAAATTATTTTTATTGTAAAGCAGATCTGACGAATCACATGAAGTTATAACAGTTTGTAGGATTATTTTATGTAATCTCTTTGCGACTGTAGCACTTCTCAAAACAATGCAATATAACAATCCACCAATCATTTTTCTCAAAGAAATTTCTAGCACCATGACGAACTAAATGCCTCAAAAAGACTTGAGTTGTATTACTGCGCCAACATAAAAATAAAGGCTAACAAAAACAAAGAAAAGTCATCCATTTTATCCCAATAAAATAAGAAAAAAAGAAAGAAAGATAGCAAGCCCTTGATACGAAGGTTGTCGATTCATAAAGTTGGAAACTTTATAATTATTATAAAGAAAAAGCAATACAAAGATTAAGAAAATATATATGAGGATGATTAATTGTCAAACTATGGCTTTTGAAAAAGAAGTGGACTTAGATAAACTTATATGACTATATATACATCGGAGATGCTGTCAATGCCCATGAGCATATATTGGAGAGCCTTGGACTATATACTATAAAGAAGTAAAGTAATTTAGATACAGCTTTAAGTTGTATAAGTCTTGTGCATTATTTAAAAAATAAAGTGAGTTCATTTATAAAAAATAATTTTTTATATAAATTTCATATTTATCTATTNGTCCTTTTTATGCGAAGCTACACATGAAGCTGGGAGCACCGTACCCGTAGATGCAACATTATGTGAGAAGTAGGGAAAGAAACAAAAGAGTAGAGACTTCAAGTCTAGGAACTTACATCTGTTGTTAATTTGCTTGAAATATATATTCGGCATAACAAGCTCCGTACATGTGAATCCCCGAAAAAATATACCTCCCTAAACAAGAAAAAATTCTTGATCAATTACAATATTGTAAACTAATCTTTGAATATATAATATAACTCAAGTTAAGACGACAAGTATATTGAATCAAGCGCGATATGATGATTAATAAGCGAGTTAATTTTATTAGAACCTATATATTTAAACAACAATCCATTTGCATATGAATCGACCTAAAAATAAAACAAAAGCCCTCTCCTTAGTGTGGAGAAATGCAGAACATGCATGGGAGATCTAAACCCTTGAAATCAAAAGCTTAAAACTTTTTAGTTTATGAAGTTATAACTTGTTTCAAAAGTTTAAGCTAATAAGAAGAGATAGATTTAATCATTTATATTTTGTCTTAACACTCCTCCTCCACATGACGTGAACTTAATTCATCTCAATAAGTGTGCACAATATGTGAAATATTAATTAGTTAAATGGGAGTAAAGTGTAGAATCATGATTCGAATTCAGGACTTGAGTTTTACTTTGGTACTATGTGAAATCACAACTTGTCATTTAAATTTAAATTAAAGGGAATATGTAGATTTAATAATTTATATTTTGTCTTAACACTCTTCCTCACGTTTACACAATATGTGGAATGATTAGTTAAATGGGGGTAGTGTGTAAAGTCAGGATTTTAACTTAGGACATGAATTATATCTTGATACCATGTAAAATTACCACTTATCTAAAATATTTAGACTAGCTTAAGCTTATGAAAAGACGTAGATTTAACCATTGATATTTTTTCTGGACAGATTTCTACACTTTTGATCATTTCCACTATTAAAACGCTCCTAAGTCACATCAACTTTTACATGCATTAATATTCTCTTAGCTATTCTGCTTAGATCAATTAGCTTTTAATCGTGGTTCATTATGTTAGTTGCATTAATGACGTCGACATTGGCATTCAAGTCTCTCTTTCACTTAATTTATGAGCATGCATGAATGATCCTTACCTGTCGCGTATCTCAATGAAGCTTACAATTACAGTTATATATATATATATATCTATCAAACCGAACCTAACTCTCGTATTTGATACGTATTAATCTCTTTTTCTCACCTTAATGTATATGTAAGTGTCAATACGTATTACTCATCCGTTGCTTGATAAAATGCAACCGGTTGCTTTTTATCAAGTGCCAGCTTCCTTGGTGATAACTCAGCTTCTGCAAATGGGATAAAGGGCAACATTCAGTGATGAAAACTTAGTATAAATATAGACAATTACAAATCACAAAAACTTCATTTTATAGTCAATTGAAGTGTTTTGATGTAATATGCTAAATTTGTCTTATAATAAAAGGAGTTTTACAACCTCACATATATAACACATCAAACAATATTATCAATTTATAAAATAATTTTTTGTAATTTTTTTGTGGACTAAATATATTTTGGCTTACGATGTCACAAGACTTTTCTCTTAAATCTTCCTGGTCATCATATTTGAAGTAACGATAGGTTGTATGTCCCATTATTAGAATTAGAGATCAAAGTGTTAATGTCACAAAGAGATATTACAAAAATAAATATACAAATTGATATATATGGCTTCATATGATACGTTAGATCTACATTACAATAAATACGTGCTTTACAATTGCACTAACGCTTAATATGAAGCCTCAGTTTGTAAGTTGTCTTTGTGGTAAAACATTTCTCTTAAAATTATATTGACCTAATATATAATATATATATATATATATATGTATTGCAGATAATGATATACCTACAACTATTTTACAACTAATTTTAAATCAACTAATATAACTCATGTGACACTTCATTAAAAGATAATTTCAATTTTACATAACTACCCTTCATTTTAAGTAGAGTGATAAACTAGTTCATGTAAACTAGATGTAAATTTATCATTTTCCATATTTCGCACCTTTAGATCTGTACGTCATGTTATCTTGATCGACCATGCAAAAACGTCGCGTTATGCATGTCTGAATTAGCCTTCTGTTAGATTTGTATGATAGCATGATACTGCTCATGAATCCTGAAAGCTGGCTTTCCAATATTTGTGAGACCCCCCAACTTGCAAATAATGGCACGTAATTCGCGATAGGGACAAGACAATTTGCTGTATGTGCATGATATGTGCACTGTGGAGATTTCTTCTGTAGATCAGCACAGACTCTTGACCCAGAATTTTCTACTTCTTTTTTTCTAAAAAGAATTTCAAATTAATTCATGAATAAGAAAAATACAAAAATATAAAATAGATTGATAAAGATATAAATATCAGTCTATTATATATATAAATAGAGTGATAAATAGATTGACAAAAAATATTAAGGAATATTTCGTCGAATTACAATACAAAGCCAGTTTATGGTCACCGCGCGATAATATTAGAACTCGTTGATCTGATTATGTGAAGTTAAGAGTAGTTTGCTTAAGTACTCAATTTTTTATATGCATGTTTATCCTTTCAGTACTCTTTCAATTTTTAATTTTATTAACTTAATTCTTGGGTGTGATTATTTTTCCCATTTTGGATCTCCAAGCTTAAGGGAAATCTAAATAATAAAAAAAAGAAGTAAAAGACAAATAATTTAATTTTAAGAATAAAAGTTGAGAAAATAAAATAATAAAGCCAGAAAATTGAAAAATGAGAAATCTAAAATAATATAAAGTATATAATTTACCCCATGTTTTAATTTTACATATCAAGAAAAGAATAATGTTAGGTACAAATTGTGTGCAAATTTTACACATCTCCTTTGTAAAAAAGTGCATCCCACTAAAAAAAATAAATTTTTTTATACTCTTTTACGAAAGGGTCTTTTTAATATATATATATGTAAAACTTATATATTTTGAACTTATATATAAATCATTACATATTAAAAAGAAATATTTTATTATTAGTTGGAGTTAGCCCCACATCCCAATAAATAAATAATAATAAAAGACGAAGGTGGTCGGCTAAATATTCCCCCCAATCAAGCAGTTCTCAAATCCACGTACGGCACAAACCAAGCAACGAGTCGTCCTGCTGATTGGGTAGGTTGAGCATGAGCAAGAATGCATGATAAAGTTAAACAACAATCTTGTATCAAATAATACTTATGTATTTATATATATATATATATGGACTATATTTTTCATTTTTCTGTACAAAAGGTAGGAGGGAGCAAAAAGGGCATGAGATAGCAATTGGAGGTGGCTTTCAGCGGTATCTTTACATAATCATAATAGCATCTTATCCATTGATAATATAATATAAGAGGTCTAGTGGCTAGAAGCTATAATCACTTCTCCAAATCGAGTTTGAGTTATAGATTAGATGCATATTAATTAGATTCTAAGAGGATTGACATTGAATTGTGTGTTTTTCTAACTATATTTTAGCTAAAGATGACATGTTAGATATTTTAACTCAATTAGTTTAGATGTATCTAATTAGTATCTTACAGTAGATCATGTACAAGTTTGGTTATATTATTAAAATAATTTTTTATTATTTAAAAATATAAAAAAATGCACATCGAGCTCCGACTTCTCTCTGATCAAGGCTTTTATTAATGCTTCTGTTCTACTTGTTTTTGCAATCTCCCTTTCGGTTGGTGGCGGGATTGCGATAGGAGTCTTAAAAAGTATTTAAATAATTTTAAAAGCTTTTTAATAAAAAATTAGGTTATTTGAATATCATATATTAAAACACCTTTGATCTCAAATAAGTTAAAAAACACGTATGAGGAAAAATATTATTTTGATGCAGAACATAATTTGAATTTTAAAAAAATGTCAATGAATGAAAATATCGATATAACTTTCAGATAATTACAACTTTTAAACTTTTAATGATATAGTCATAATCTTTAAAAATTCAAATAATCGCAATTTCTACCTCATAAAGCACTTTTTAATTTGTTTATAAATAAACATAATATGTTTAAAAGTGCTTTAAATATATGATTGCCAAACGGTAAATAAATTTTTAATAGTAAAACTTATTACTTAAATTATAAGTTATAAATCTTAAAATTATAAGTTATATTTCCCACCGCAATCCCAAATATGTAATCACTCATTGTTTCAATTTTACAAGAAATTTACTATTATTAGAGCAGTTGATCAGGAGGATGGATTTCTCAGTGGCTTGGTATTGACTGGATTTCTAAGTAGGTTTTCTTTTTGCATTCATGTGAATTTTATTTTAAGGAATCATAGATTTAAATTTTAAATATTACGTATCAAATTATGCAGTGGATGATGTGTAGTGTAAAAATCTTTAAATAGCACTATTCTTTCTATAACAATTATGAGTTTGCGGTAGATTTGATAATGGGTCATTGGTAAGGGTGGGAATCGTGGGATTGTGCTCTTGGTCGACGACGACATGGTCAACGGTGGTGTGGTTATGCGGCAAAGGAGGATGGTTCGACTATGGAGGGAGAGAGCTAGCTGAGTAATGGGGGCATGGAAAAAATATTTTGTGTAGTAGAGGTGAGATTGCTTCTCACATAAAATGGCAATGAAGTGCTTGATCACTTGGTGGGCGACGGCGTCGTCTGCTGCGGCAGCATCATCAATGCAGATGCGGCAATGGTCCATGCAGTGCATGCTTGCAGTCGAGATGTACATGTCACAAATAGCCAATTTATCAACAGTTTTGCTAATTTAGATTCCGTTTGAATACATAAATGGCTTTATATTATCTCATTTTATTATTATAATTTTTTAAAATTTTTACACAATATATAATAAACAATTCAATATTTTCAAATCTCAAAATAATAATAATATTAAAAAATAATATCCTAACAATATTTTATTCAACTTCTATTTAAAACTATCTAATCTCACATCGCTATCCAAACGGAGTCTTAATGGATCTTATTTATTTATTATCTTATTCATATTCTATTTGAGAAATGATTTGTATATGTCCTAAATAGACAAATTTTACATAATCTGTATGTAAAAAAGTAAATTCCATCTTAAAAAAATAGAAAAAAACCTCTTCATTTTTAGTGAGATCTAAAATTTTACAGAATGTCTGCACGAGTGTTGCCTATTTAAGATCACTTGTACCTAGCATTACTTCTTATATTCAATCCAAAAGTCTAGTACATTTAGGATTAGTTTGGATCTCAAACTTATCTTAACTCATCATTATAATTTTTTTAAATTTCAACACAAAATATAATAAACAATTCAATTTTTTTAAATTCTAAAATAATAATAATATTAAAAAATAATATTCTTATAATATTTTATCATCTCAACTTAATTCTGTTCAATATTTAAATACAATCTTAATATCATATTTGAAAGTTATACTAATATTTATATATATATATATATTATAGAAATTAGGTCGATAAGCATCTCAGGTTAGCCGTACGTAATTAATTAAGGTAGTAAATATGTTCCTGTCGTTTGGACCACCACACCATATACTTAATACGTATCCAAAAAGAAAAAAGAAAATAAAATCACTATATCATATTATTAGTACATGGTATAATTGAAGAAGTGGACCATATAGACGACTGTCTCGAGCATCATGTTAACATCTTGGAAAATGTTTTTGGCACGTACGTATAATAAAGAAAAAAAATATTGACTTTTTTCGTACGACGAATGTGACATGACATCCAGAAATTTCAAAAAAGGATTTGCGGTAGCCGTATAAGTTTCTTTTTCTTCTTTCCATCCGCACGTGGATTGAAAAGTCTGGTTCTACGGTCAACAGAATCTAGGTTGGTTTCCTGTCTTCTTACTTATAACGTGGATCAATGTTATGCTGCTATTTCAATTTTCAATTTTCTCCTCTTTATTTTCTTCATTCTTTCCCACGTTTTCCCACCTGAAAAGTCGGGCAAGATTGGCAACTAAGATAAAACATAAAATTTTTATCTCATCTTATTTCATCATTATATATATTTTAAATTTTCATATAAAATATAATAAATAATTTAACTTTTTCAAATCTTAATTCATCATAATCTTTTAAGACAAATAGTGATTTCACATAGTATCAAAGAATAGATTTTAAGTTTGAATTTTGAGTCTACACTTTATCCTATTTAATTAAATATTTTACATGTTGAACTTAAATCTTATTGAGAAAGTGTTAAGAATTTATTAAAATACATAGCTAATTCATACCTAACAATTAATTAAGAACTCATTTGTTCTACAAAGAGTGACCGTTGAGGAAGTGGATCATATCAATTATCTTGGAGAGAAATAGGTTTAGATTCATGTTTAATCTGACATGCATATATGCAACACGTGACAAGGACTCTAGATTTTAAAAAATAAGGCCATTTTTAAAGCAAAAGGATGAAAAAAGTGATAATTGGATGGCATGGAAGATGACGATAATATTTGAGTAAACATTTTCTTTTTGTAAAAGAATTTGGGATATCGAGACCTGATGCCAATATGTCCCTCAAGAGAGAGAGAGGAGTGATAGTCTTTATCATTTATCAATAAACCAACTGTCATTTTTTTCGCCAAGATAAGTAATTACATTTTAAGAGATAAAAAATATGGTCGCATTTTTAAAAATATAATATAAAATAATTAAATCTATCTCTTCTTCTAAATTTAAAAATTGAAGACAAATGATAATTTCGCAAAGGCTATAATTTTAGAGAATGCATTTATTTTTGACCAAATATGAGGCAAAAATATTGTTGCCAATATTGACTTGTATGGAAAACTTAAAAGAGTAGATGTTCATGTACGTCCTTTTCGATTGGACATATAAACGTAAGAAGATGGATACAAACAAACAAGTATAGTAGAGCCTACCATAATATCACATGCTGTACTCCTTTTCAGTACTCTCGAAATTGATATGCAACTTAACCTAAGGGCTCTTGCCCCCCACTTGTTTTAATTAGGTCCTATCTCTTGGTAGTTTAAACGTTTCTATACCAAGTCTGTGCATCTATATAAAGTCTATTCAACCAAATCTAAATCCATAGACCTTTTACTAAATACGATTTTGTGTCTTACCCAAAATTTCACTTGCTCCTGAATTTCATACCATGTAAAATTTGACAAATTTTGCTATTTGGTAAACACACCGTTTGTTGCAACACCACGCAAATCATAAATAATTCAAAATATAAATACTTGAAAAATATTTGTACAGTCTTAAAACGTATTCTTTTTATAAAAATAAATAAAATTTAGGATCCATATGAAGAAAATTTATTTATTTTTAAAATAAAATATAGAGACTGTATCACAAGCACTTATAAGGAGGACTGATTTTTAATCTTTAAAAAGAAGAAGATAAGAACATGCCATACTTGATGGTCTTGACGTGCACTTATAAATGGGCTTGCCGTATAGTGTTTGTATGTTACAAGTTGGACCGTCGTATATATACATTTAGGGTTGTATCCACGTGGACCAATCGGTGAAGGATCACGAATTCCGGCACGCAACTGTAGCTTGGAATATCCCTAAGTTTTCACAAGCTAGTTCGTTGGGTCACTGTCAAACGACGTGTACGTAGTTGGAACACCAACTTGTGTTTATTATGTACACGATGGTTCATGTCTAATCAAATCTACGGCCCTCATTTGATGATGAAAACTTCTTTCAATCTACTTTGCTACGTCTTTTTCTTTTCTTTGCCCCACACTCGTATTAGGTACTATTGGCCACAACAACCCCTAAATTGAATAAAAATTATATTTGTCATCATTTTTTTGGTCATGCTCTCAATATCTCTTAATATAGCATTAAATGACTAGCCCACAAATGGAACATATAAATAGTCTTTAATCATTAAATAGTATAGGTCCGCATCCTGAGTTGGTAAGAAGATGATAGTAAAAAGAATGATGAGAAGTATTACTCTAAATTGAAAATATACAAATTGCCATTTTTTCATTTTTTTTCGGAAAATACACCTTGAAACCAAAAATTATTTAGGCCCCCTTTGTTTGTTAGCACAAGTGTCTTCTTTTTACTAGAAATGACAAAAGGGCAAGCTTAGTTTGTTTTGTTAATAGGTGGAGAAATGTTGTGATAGTTTCAAATTGAAACTTGGTCTTAGCCCTATGTTTTCAAGGTCAAATAAAGGATGATGTGGGCTTTTTTGTGTTCGGTTGCCTTTTAATATAAGTTTTGTTTTGAAAAAGTTGGTGAGGATGGTACAAATTTCTTGGGCAATTATCATTACATGCGCAAAAGTTTACACGTTTAAAAATATAATATAAATAATTCAATTTATATATATTTTTTCTGTTAGCTTAAATTTTTAAGATAAATAGTGATTTTACATGGTATCAGAGTAGAAGTCCTAAGTTCAAATTCTGACTATATACTCTACTCTATTTAATTAAATATTCTACGTGTTAAGCTTAGTCATTAAGGGAGAGTCTGACTTACAAGTGATGCGGAGTGTTAATAATATAATACAAATAATTAAACCTATCTCTTTCCATCATCTTAAACTTTTAAGAGAAATGATGATTTCACACTAACTAGTTCCTACTAATCATATCAACTAAGGGGTTAAAAACCTTATGTTTTAGATATTTTGTCAAGAATCTTGGCACACAGAGAAGTGATTAAGAACATAATTGCAGATGAGATGTATGGGTTCTATTGATCATAAATTTTGGTTTTCTTGCTATATCGATATGGAAAAGGGTTATTAGTCTTCCACAGAACTACCAGTCAAAAAAGGGAAATTTTAGTGAATTGTGGATCATGGAAGTTGCAAATCTTACCAAAAAATATATTTTTCTAATGGGCAAGATTAAATTATTAAAATTAGAAAACAATTGGTTCCTGTTCCATCTGTTTTAACTCTTAGGTCTAGAAAAGATAGATTAAAGATAATTTTTTCGGCTCAAGGAGGATCCAACAATGCTATGAAGTGCATTGGAACCGTTCGTATTGAGATGGTCGATGAAAATCTTCGCCCCCGCATCCATAGATGAGAGAGTACATGACTGTATCTTTTCACAAAATGAATGCTAAAGAGGAGAATGAAACTCCTGACAAAAAGGGACTGTAAGGATTATGCAGTGGCTGTGCATGACGGTATGGGGCTATCAGGCACCAGTACTTAAACAGAGAGATCTGGCTTGTGGAAGTGGTGAATTTGAAAGCTAAGAGGCCACCATGGAGGCACATGAGAAGTGAATGACCCTAGATTTGAGTTCCAATATCCCTAAAATCCAAGAAAAATAAAGAGAAAAGCACGTCAAAAGGAAGGAGTTGGTTAAAAGGAAAGATAAAAAAAAAGGTGGTCTGATGTGGGGCTCCTGCACTGTCCCATTATGCCTAGAGGTGTAAATAGGTCCGGTCTGGAGATGATTTTCGGTCCATCATTTTTTTTGGACCGAACATCCATAGGGACTGGACAGGTCCAGTCCGTCCCAATAATTTTTTATTTTTTGTTTTTTAACTAAATTAATAAAAAAATTTATTTAAATTACTAAATTAAAATTAATTGAATTATGTAACTACCTCATTAAAAACAATATTTTACATAGTCAATGATAATAAATTAGATAAAAATTACATTATAAACTTATATAATTACTATACAAAAATAATATATTAAATTATTAAAAATAAATTATTAACTTATTTTCCTATTCGGCCTGACTAGTCTAGTCCAGGGTGGGAAAACCTCACCCCGAGATTGGACCGAAAAATAGGCGAAATTCTGTAATTCCATAGACCGAGATTGACCGGTCTCAGCTTCGGTCCGGACCGACCACCTTACAACCCTAATTGTGCCCAATGGGTGCGTAGGAGATTCTTAGGTTAAATCTTGCAAATGGTTACTAACTCCAATAGATGGCTGTATAGGGTCAGAGATGGGTAGATGGAAACAAATCTTGCTAATAATGACTAGAAAATGTGAAAAATGGGGTAGAGAATGGAGGAGAAAGCTGAAGCTGGGGAGAGAGTAGGGTTGGAGAGATTAATTTACGGAAAGATAGCATCATAAAGAAACATGCAATCTCTTTTTAGTAGTGACATCCAATGGTTGGGTCTATGAGAAGGACATTGGGTGTCTACAAGGGATGTTATCCATCATCTCACACCACACACTTTACATATTTTATTTTATTCTTGCTAAACTAATTGATTTGTTCTACTCATCATCTATACACCACGTATTTGATATGGAAAAAAGGAAAAACAATTAAAAAAGTATAGTTTGTGGTGTGTGAGATGATTAATATAATTTTTCTTTAAAAGAATTGAGTCCTTGTAGAGAGAAGTCAGTCATAAAGTTGTTGCTTTTGCTTTTGTTGCCCAAGCCAAGCAAGAAAAATCTTGCCCAATTCCTAATATGTTTCATAAAAGATGCTAGAAAGCACGCCACTTATAAAGCACGAATTGCACACCTTCCACATCAGCACAAAGCGAAATGTAGGGTTGTACAAAAACAGAGGCAATAGGTTGTCACCGATGCGAATCGGCCGCCGGAGTACGGAACCGGCCGAAATTAGTAGAGAACGGGTCAGTCGGCAGTAGAAAAATATGAAAACCGACGTTGGCCGGTTTGAACTTGGTTCAAACTGCTGAACAAGTAGATTATATATATATATATATATTATTATACGTATATAAAATGACGCCGTTTCACTTAAGTGAGTGAAATGTCGTCGTTTTGGACCTGACGTTTATAAAAAAAATTATATGAAACGGCGCCTCATCGTTTCGACTTGGGTTTAATAGCCCCGCTCCCTCCCCTCCCTCTTTTTCTTCTTCCCGATTAATCTTCTCTCCTTCTCATCTTCGAACCCCACTCGCAGCCCCTCAACCCCCCACAACACCTCTCCCCTCATCCTTCATGGCGATCACGCCGTTCGTTAAACCCTTGTGCATCTCCTTTCCTCTCCCAAACTTCTCTCATCTCTCTGAGACTCGAGTTCCACTTCTCTCACACAGCCATGCGTCACGTCCATGGCGTTAGTTTTTTTGAGGTTGTCAATTTTCACATATTTGAATTTTTATTTGTTAATTTGTGATCTAGTTTTTTTTTTTTTAATGTGTTTGGTTTTGATGTGTTCTTCATCTTTGATTATTATTTTTCATATTATTTGTTGTCTAAACTTTTTATGTGTGTATTTACAAGGATTTCAAAAACTTTGGATCAAACTCTTGGGACCGTGAACATTGATCTAAGACCTAAATCCACTGTGAATGTTAGATCAAATTATTGGGTGTTGATTTATATTTTCTTTTTGCATAAATTGTGTTGACAATTGTGTTGTAAAACTATTTTGAAATAAATTGTGAGGTTGATAAACGAGCTAAAATCTAGATTAGAGTCTTAGACCTGTGATGTTTGCCATGTTGTAAACTAGTTGTTATATAATTGTGTTGTTGTTTGTTTTAATTTTTTGTATTTTGTAATTAATTATGTATTTAAGTTTTTACATGTTAGATGGATTCTTTGTCAACTCCGATTGATGTTATTCGAATGAACAAATCATAACTTGAGAGATGATTTGAGAGAGACACAAACAGTGCAAACACTAAAACCCCCTAGTGCCCCTAATAATAGTAATTGTCTACTTCCTAAGAAACGAAATGGGAATGATTTGTTAACTGTTTGGGACCATTTTATGAAGGTGGATGGTTGTCTCGTAAATGATCCTAAGGATAAGTGTAATTATTGTGGCAAAATGTACGCTTGCCACTCAAAGAGAATGAAACTTCAATCATGCAAAACCATCAGCCTTCATGTCCCCAAAATCCTCTTAAACGTGGGTTTTTAGATAGATACAAAAAACAATTGTTAGATGAGGCAACATCCGAGGAGGGGGTTGGAGAGAGTGATGGTAGTACGATAAGAAATCTTTAACCCACAAGTATAGTGAAGAGGCTATGAGGTTATTGATTGTAAAGATGGTAATTATTGATGAATTTTCATTTATAATTGTTGAAAGGTAAGGATTTAAGAAGATGTGTTGGTTGTTTGAACCTCGATTTAAAGTGCCATGCCGCATCACAGTTGTAAGAGATTGTATGAAATTGTTTGTATTAGAAAAGGAAAAGCTAAAAAAGTTGTTTAAAGATAGGGCATAGGGATTTCATTGACTACCGATACATGGATATGGGTACAAAATCTTAATTATATGTGTCTAACTACACATTTAATTGATATGGATTGGAAATTGCAAAAAAAAAAAAGAAAAAAGAAAAGAAAATATTAATTTTTGTTTAATCCCTAATCATCGGGGATTCTATTGGGAGATATACTGAATCGTGCCTCCTTGGGGCATTGATAAGATATTTATTATTACTGTTGATAAAGACATTAAAATTAAAATTAAAATGAAACTTGAATATTTAAAATGGACTTTAAAACCAAATTAGAATTTGAAATCAAACCAAAAAAATCCCAAAAAGATGTCGAATTGAGAAAAAAAAGGTTTAAAAAGATGTTGAATTGGGAAAAAAAAAGCCTAAAAGAAGTAGCCCAAATTGGCCGAAACCTGTCCGGCCGATTCCACCCCTCTACATTGGTTAGTTTCATCCAGTTTCTCCAGTGAAAAAGCACTGGTTGATTGCTTTCGGTTTGGGACCAAAATCGAACTCACTAGTTCGGTTTTCAACCCTAGTGAAATGTCAAATTTACCCTTGTTTAAAACACAATCTCATGTTTTTCAGACCCTCCTCACTCACGAGCATCACCCGCATTTCTCACCCATTGGGAAAGAAATCTCAGAGAGAGATTCTGCTCACTAGCTGTTCGATGGAAACCCTAACCCTCTACTCAGAGTTCAAGTCAATGCAATTCGACAAAGGAAGGACCCATGCTCATTTTGGAAATCATTACTTCGCTCGTCTTCCCTCCATCAAAAAATTAACTTCACCAAACTCATTTTATTATCTTACATTTTCTCAAACAGGGTGAGATTTGGATGGACAAGATGGTGGAGGCTGTATAAATGAAGAGAAAGGAGTTGAATTGATTGTCGACTTTGCCAATCGTAGGAGATGTGTTTTAATATTTGCCTTAATTTCTGAGCAACTAACCAAAGCTCTCGTTTATTGATTTCCTATAATGGCGTTTTATTCCTCTTAGTAAGTAGTTTGGTAATCTTTGTTGAGCGAGGGAATCCTCGAAGAAGAAGAGAAGAAAGGATTTTTTTTTGGGGGGGGGGGGTTTGTATGAGAGAAAGGGGGAGGTCTTTTTGTACGAGAGAAAGGATGAAGAATTTGGAGTTGATTTCTTTTAATCGAAGTCAGCATTTTTTATGCGATGTGTTTCACTTAAAGGCTTCTGTGTGGCACTGCTCATTTTTCATACCTAAAAGATGGGATTTGCTACACATCATCCTACACCACACATCACACATATTTTAATTTTTTGAATAATTAACTCAACTTTGGGAAAGAAAAAGTTAGTCCCAGGGAGAGCTCTAAACACTGCAGGATTTTGTTTTATGGCTGAATAACCCCAAGCATGAATTGTGCCATTCATACTGGAGAAGCTTGCTACACAAACGGTTAAGTTTGAACATATATAAAACACCAAAAAATTTTGGAAATGGAAGAGGGTGAGTTCAGTAAATAAAAGGTAAAGGACAATATCATCAAGGCTTTTGTTTAATTGTGTCAACGACTCCAATTTCAGCAAAAGCTCACCATCATCCCCAAAAAACACAGATAACGTATTCTACAATGTGTAATATCATTAGAGGAATAACGGAAGACGAGAGACAGTGCATCGAGGCAAAAGAAACTATCAAAGACCCTAAGAATAGTAAAAAGTCATGGTCTCTTAGTAAAAAGTCATGGTAAGATTTATCATTCCTAGTCTAATCTTTAGCAATGGGTATCCAAACTCAATGGGCATCCGATTGATCTAGCATTGATTCCCATCCCCACCTGGGGCTCCAGAATCTCTCGACCGCATTGAAACACTATCAAACTCCAACTCGTTCAAATTCATCTCCAACGCAAGATCTTGAGTCTCTCTTTTCAAGAACTTCACAAGGCTCTCAACCAAAAGGTGCTCAAATGCATGATGATCTTCCTTTTGGACATCTTTGTAACCATATCGAGCAACACAACAGAACGTATGGCAGTCTTTTGGGCAAACTCTTCGAAACAAAAACCTTTCCTCTTGAGGAGCCACTGGAACTGGGACATACTTAAGGCAAACAAACACTTTTTGTAGAGTGGATAGGAAGGCCCAGTAAGAACTGTCCAGAGATGGAGGGAATGCCTTGGACGAGCTCGTTGTATAGCAATCCAATTCCTGGGACTCGTACAGTACCAAGGGTTGAGCATGTTCAAGCATGAAGTCTATGGATATCTTCCCCTTGACTTCACTCTGGTACTTCAATACACTGCCGTAGTTCCAGGTGTATCACAGAGAGGAAGCAAGTAGCAAAAGCAAGGGGAAGCCAACCACCCTCGTTTATTTTAAATAGCGCAACCGACAAGTAGATGAGCTCTATTGATCCAAAAACAAGTGGGAAGCACGAAATTTCTAAAGCCCTAATGGAAGGTCCAAACCACATGATTTATACTTTAAAATAACTAGTCAATGATACAATTGGAACTTTATTGAACCTTATAAAGAGCAAGAACTTCTCATTTCCAAACAATGTGAGATTCCATACACTACGTACCCTTATCCTTATCATATGGGATATCACAAAACCAATAACAGGTTGGTATGCCAGATTAGAAGCATTACAAGTGTCACCAAGGTGGTGCTCACAATCATGACACCAACTTTAGCTATGCCTGCAAGAACAAACTGAATTTCATTAGCAGAAATTAACCCTAAACGACCATTAGTGTTGGTACGTGCAAACTGAATTCTCATTGAGTTAATAAAAATGAACATTCTTGGCCCTGCTAAATAGCACATATAAAACTTTAGGGTTGAAGTAATTATTTGCCGCCATCAGCAAAATGGTAAAAAAAAAAAAAATGTCAGGACTCAGTTTGAGGAAAAATAGAAGGAGTTACATTTGTTGATGGAGCATTGCTTTTTGCACCGGTAGCAACAACAAATGAATTGGCCAAACTAGTGGAATAAGGATAAACTGAGATAGAAAGTTCGAAGGAAAATTAAAAAGAGTATTCTTAAACAAAGTTAACTTGCCACCCTTAGATATATAATTCCTCTTCCAACCAGCCAATGTCTTCCAACCAGCCAATTGACATTCAATCTTCTCAATCATCCCATCCAAAATGGACTTGGCCTTGAAAGAAGCACCCATAGGCCTAGGTACTTCATGAGCAAAGAGGGTACCTTGCATCCCAATATGCTAGCCATACCATCCAGATTAGAAACACCACCCACAAGAACCAACTCTGATTTGGCAAAACTCACTTTGTACCCATAAGTTAAGAACTTCAAAGCTTAACAATAATGGTTATTAAGGCCATGATGATGAACAGCTCGCGCTTGGATTTGATGGACAGATGATCATCATCCTCATCATTTGCACATCTGATCCACGAATGATTGCCATCCTTTGATTGACCGGATGTACGTAGTCGGATTTGTTTGCTTTTCATTTTCTACTATCTAGGCAGAAGGGTATAAAATTAATTTCAGTACGCACTTGATGGTGAAGATTTGTGCATATTTTCAAGATCTTTATTATCTAATTGTTATTTATTAATTCCATTTCAATTCTTTCCATTTTATTGGTTTTAGTTTTGCCGTGATTTAGTAATTAATATGGGTTTTAATTGGTCACATTTTACGTGAGATCGAATGATATACATCTATTCATTTCAGCATTCAAATTTAAATAAATAAAAGTTTTTCTTTGAACTAGATTTAAGAAATTTCTTCAAAAATTTCTCATTTTCCTTTCTTTATAACATCTAGAATTTCTTATTTCTTAAGAATATGCATCTCTCAAATGCCCAAATGACAGACACTATGCCCAAAAGAAATAGTACTGTATGGTGGAGCTTCAAATACATTATTTTGATTTATGATGTCATGTTTGATATGGAGACATCCTAGAATATCTGCTCATGGATGTAAGTTTCTTGATGAATGAATGATGATAGTTTTCTTTAAAAAAAAAAGAGGATTGATTCAGATAAAAATTGTTTGGATTGGGAGGAAATCTTATTTTGTTAATTTAAAATCTTAACCAATAATAAGGTATTTCACTGGACAACGGCTTGGAATCAATGGCACCTATTTTCTATGATCTACGAACATGTTCTATTTTCGTTGGGAAGTAGTTTTGACAAAAGCATAGTCTTTGTCCTTTTTATGCGAAGCTACACATGAAGCTGGGAGTGTACCCGTAGAAGCAACATCATGTGAGAAGTAGGGAAAGAAACAAAAGGGTAGAGACTTCATGTCTAGAAACTTACATCTATTGTTTTGCTTGAAATACTCAGCATAACAAGCTTCGCGCGTACATGTGAATCCCCGAAAAAATATACCACCCTAAACAAGAAAAAATTATTCAATTAAAATATTGTAAACTAATCTTTAATTTGATTTGTGAATTTGATACCAATCCAACGCAAGACTAAATATAATATATATAATTTAAGTTAAGACGACAGGTATATCGAATCAAATATGATTAATAAGCGAGTCAGTTTTATTAAAACCTATATATTTAACGAACAATCTATTTGCATATGAATCGACCCAAAAATAAAACAAAAGTCCTCTCCATAGTGTGGAGAAATGCACAACATGCATGGGAGATCGAAACCCTTGAAATCAGAAGCTCAAAATTTTTTAGTTTATGAAATTATCACTTGTTTCAAAAGTTTAAGTTAATGGAAAAAGTTGGATTTAATTATTTATATTTTGTCTTAACACTCATCATCCACATGATGTGGACTATATAATTCATGATCTCAATAAGTGGGCACAATATGTGGAATATTAATTAGTTAATTGGGGTAGAGTGTAGAATCATGATTCGAACTCAGGGTTTGAGTTTTACTCTGATACCATGCGAAATCATTACTTATTCAAAAAACTTAATTTAATGGTAATATGTAGATTTAATTATTTATATTTATTCTTAACACTCTTTCTCACGTTTGGACTAGACTTCCACTTAATAAATAGGCACAACATGTGGAATAATTAGTTAATAGCTTTTAGGCGAACTCCAACCCTTGTAATTGCCGCCTTGATCGACTCCCATCGAGACTCCATTGAGTTCGCATGACCTTTCATTTACGCTTTGCATCGCTATAGCCAAAGAGACCAAGTTAAAATTGAAGGCATGAGATCAATCAAACACCCTTTTTGGGATGACCAAGCTGTGTGCTTGAACCATACTTCCACTTTTTTCTTCCATAGTCTATGCGGATCAAACGGCATGCCCACTTGTACTGAAGCTCTGCGCCATATTTCCTTTGCAATTTTGCCTGTGGCCAATACATGATCTTGATCCTCCAAACACCCCTCTCCACAGCATTCGCACTTTGATACCGTAGGGATGCCCAACTTACGTACTCTATCATCAATGCTAAAGCAAGCATTCATCGCCTTCCACATAGTTACAAAATATTTTTTTGGAAGAGCCGCATTCCAAACCCAGTCTGCCTAGTTCATTTTAAAAAGTGGACTCCAACTTAAAAAAATATAAACAAATCTCTTCTTTTTAGTGGGGCCCTCTTTTTCGCAAAAAGCCTGCGCGAGATTTGTTTATTTGAAATTTGTACCTAATATTACTTTTCATATTGAATCCAAAAATCTAATACATATTAAACTATATAAGAGTAGCTCAAGAACGATTAAACCACCACCATTGACGAAATTATATATATATATATACTAGTTAGGGCACAACGTGCACTGCACGTGTGTCCAGTTGAGAAAAAGAAATAAATAAAAATGGTAGTAGATGATAAATGAGAAGGTAAATAAAAAATTTAAACAGAGTTAAAGAAGGTCATAAATTTACAAAAGTACAAAATAAACATAATAAAAAGTTAATAAGAAACATTGACTTTATATACAAGTTAGTATTCTAATTAAGCATGTAATTACAGCATGGAAAGTTTGACAATAAGAGATTTCGAACGTTTATGCTGTTGCTTCAGTTACAGGATTGATGGAGACGATTTGAGCTTCTTCTGACACAATTGTCCAAGCTGATATATTTCTGCTCCTAGATAGATGATCCGTTCTTTCTCTGAAACTTTACTTGAAATATTTTGTAAATATGGTAGATGCTCCTGTAATAACGAAAAGATATAGATAAATAATGTATTAATTTTTCTAAATAGATTTATGAATGTACATTTTACCTCGCCTGTGTGTTCCAGGAGATCCAGTTGTATAATCCAGTATTTCTTTTGCTATTGATCCAAAAGCGACAACTACTATAGATCCACTATTATCATCTACTTCTAGATAGGTTTGACAACTACAATTAATAAAATGATTATTATTGGTTAATATTAACAGTTAGTATATTTGAACTATGATGTGAGAATTTAGAATTTAAAATTATGTAAGATATTTACCATGGGTGTGAAATACTCATATTCTTGCAATTATAGCACATGAATTTCTCATTGTATTCATATCTAGTTCCTTTATTGTAGTTTTCATATGACATGTAGTAAAAGATTTGATGTAAATCAAGTATGAAAAATCTTCCCCTAAGCTAAAATCTTGATCTTTGCATGAAAAAGGAAGGCATAAATGTATAATATGGTACTTAAAAATAGATACTTATGAAATTCATCATTGTTTGAATATAGGAATAAAATAAATTTAAATATAAAAAAATAATTTACTTCTAAGAAAAAAAATTATATCGTCATCGGTTGTGTGGATTTCAGAATCTCAGTTATATAAAAAATCTTTGTTACTATTTGGATGGTACTGCTTGAAGTTGATCCTCTTGATGCATCTAAATTGTTGGCAATTATTTCTTCAAGTAGCGTATCATTTTGTGTGACCTTAAAAAGTTGGATTAATAATTAAAGCAATGGAAATAGTAAAAAAAGAGATAATATATGTTTAATATGTATGATATTATATCATGACAAACGAAGCAATATATAATTGATATTTTATAAAAATTGTGAATGGAAGAAATTGTTTAAAAGAAATTGTAAGGAATAAGCATTTTTTAGGAATTTTGATCTTCTTAGCAGCAGTAATTGGTGCAGTACAATTGCTAACTTGAATTAAATAATGTGAGAAATCAGGATTTAATCTTGCTCTCATATTTTCTGTTAATTTAATTTTCTTCAAAATATGCCATAAATAAGAAGAAGGTAAACTTGCATCAATTTGTTCTTCTCTTGTACTCTTATTAATTACAGGTAATACCTGACGAAAATCCCCACTAAAACAGCAACTTTTCCACCAAATGGGAAATCTGTATCATTTATATCTCGAAACATTATGTCCAATGCTTCTATAGATTGTTTTACGGACATAGATGCTTCATCCCATATAATTAATTTTGCAAGATGTAATAGTTTAGCAAGGCCTCCTTGTTTGCTGACATTACATGTACTATTTTTATCCACATTTAATGGAATTTTAAAGCATGAATGTGCTATTCGACCTTTAGGTAAAATTGATGCAGCAACATCAGATGATGCAGTTGCAAGTGCTATTATGTGTTTTGATCTGATTTCAACAAGAAGTGCTTTATATAGAAATGTTTTCCTTGTGCCAGCAGGGTCAACAATGAAAAATGCAGCAAATTCATGAGAGCAAAGTTTTAAGGATTAAATTGTATGCACCTTTCTGTTCAGGATTCAGATGCTTTGATGCAAGCAGATCTTCTTCTAGAATTGTAACAGTAAATTTATTATCAATTTCTTTATATGCAAATTCCTCATCATTAGAAAATATATCAGTGGGAATGAAACGATACATATTTATGTTCTTTCCCATCGATTCAAGTGTAGAAGAGATGTTTAGTAAGACCATTTTTGTAACAGTTGCTGCTATTGTATTTTTTAATTGGAAATCAGTAGACATTTCTTTTTCAAATCGTTTCCAAAATTGAATAAAAAAAATGACTTTCTTCATATCATGGCCTATATATATACATACACGTATATGCTTATGAATGAGACGATGTGAGAATATGAAACTTGTAATACAAAAGAATGAAATCAATAATGGACATAATTAGGTTTGTTGACATAAAGATATATAGAAATAACCTAAAACAAAATTGTTGCAGCTAGCATGACAACAACTTCAATGAAACGCATTGAGAGTTGAACACCTTAAGACATGCACAACAACATATTTCAAGTAAAGTGATGGCAGTCAAGAAACTCGCACTTTAAAGAATGCCTTCATTCAAACCTCTGGTCAAAAGTTGAGAGAAGAACCTGAACTCAAATTGTATTGTTGTCTCGAGTATTTTAATGGACACAGAACTTTGAAGGAAGCTCTAGTTCATTTTTTAAGTTTGAGTGTTTGTTACCCAAGCATAATAATAAATACTCATTTTTCGTTCAAGATTCTCCGTAATATTAAAAGGGAACATCGCAGAAATTTGATGAACAACAATATCACCTTGGACTCCCTTGCATGGTAAACACTTACTCATCCATACCAATTCTCTGAAACAGCGGGGCCATACTCATATTATTATTAAGCATAATCCAATCAACATTCCTGGTTGGGCATAAAATTAAAATGCACGTATTTGTGGCTTTAGGACATCCTTAGTCACAAGGAAAGGTCGTCAAAGAATTGGCAAATTCATCTCTCCACATGTCTTTTTTCTTTCTTTCTCCTGGATTAATAACAAAAGGGAAACCAACAGTGTGAAGGAAGAATCTAGCTTCAAAATTTTCAAACTAATAAACATCTTACGTGACTTTCAAATCTAGACTCTAGACATCCCAAGCTTTTGCTCAAACAGGCGGCGGAGAAGGTAAACTTGGAGAACACTTGCACCAATGAGTGCTGCTGATTCAAAAAAGGCCTTGTGAAGTGCTCTCCGGCTCATTGCATCGTTTACTGCATTTCCAATTGATATGGCAAGGTTAGGTTCAGAAATGATTGACAAACAAACGAGAGAGAGAGAGAGAGAGAGAGAGAGAGAGAGAGAGAGAGAGAGGTATCTATGTTGTTAATGTGCACATAAGTGTGTATGAACTTTTAACCATAATCTATTAATCTTTTAATCTATTTAAGTCAAAAAATTTTTTCATTGAAACCAAACAGTTCTTTTATGTAGCACTGACAATACTAAACAATGTAACTAAAGAATCAAGCTTGTAAACCCCCAAGGTAGTGGTAAAATAAGAGATTTCTTATTATATGGAGTAATAGGCATGGCAGATATGATAATCGAATCACATAACTACTTAACTATTTGTTATAGAGAAGGGAGAAGGAAGTCATAGGGATTAATTTTTCCCGGAAAGGTAAAGGTTTAAACGGGCTAATCAGTTGGAAGAACATAATCTCGTTCATATGCCTTGATATGCTTTAATCCATGAGAAGAAGGAAAATGAGACCTAGTGGGATCCTAAGGACAGAACAACGAAAAGGAAAAAGATGCAAGCATCAAAGCATTTTAGCACCATGTTTTCCTTCTATTCATCATTTCTATATAGGTATTCATGCTTCAATAGATACCTATTGCCTGGCGTTTAGTTTGAGCCTCTAGCCAATGCTGTTCGAACTGAACGTTGTAAAGAGCTTCCTCTAACTTTGATATATGTTCTAACAACTGGTTCAAATGCTCTGGAGATATTACAAAGCTAGCAAGTCAAAATTCATAATTCAAAGGGCATGACAAATACCAAAAAAATGATTAAGAAAATCGAAGAATGGTTCACCGTCTTTTGCATGCTGATCATGGTATGTATAATGGCTAACATGAACATCAAAGTCTATTGTTTCATGATATGGAGATTTGTTAGTAAAACAAAAATGGTGGAGTCCTTTGGTAGCCACAAACTCAAACTTCTCACTTATCTTTTCATGAAAATCATGAATTTGACCACCAGAAGGTCCTTTAACCTGAAAATTTCAACATGTAATAGGATCAATGGAGGTTTTCACACCAATAAACAGGGCTTGAAAAAAGTGGACTCATGGGCTTAGGATCATAGTCGAGTTAACACCCATTTTGAAAAACATCACACTGTTATGACTAAAAATCTACAACAAAGCCATGAGATGAATGATTTCATGTCCCAAGAGTTGCAGGTTCATGTGCATTTATGATGATTCTTTAAAGCAAATATGTGTACAAGAGGTAACATTATGGCATGAAAAAAATTAAAAAACTCTAAAAAAGCAACAAAGCCAAACATGGAGCTTACCACGAGGTCTACACCATCTTGAGAATAATGCCAAGCACCATCGACCTTGATTACAACAAAAGAAAGATGAACCGTATCCCCTTCGTATTGGATATTGTGAGAGAAGCACTCTTCCCTGTCAATGACAAACCTAATTCCAAACACCACTTGCAGGCTTGACAAAAGTGCCAGTGGGACAATAGCAAATTTTGGTAAATTAATTTTCATCTGCATATTACAAAGTTTCCTTTCTCAGTCATAAGAATGAATGAAAAAACTTTTGGTGTAAAATTGATCATTGTAGAAAAATTATTGTTAGGTTCCTTCAAAACACAGTACAATGTCACATTCATTTCGATGATATTTATCCCCACCAATTTATTCAACAAATGTGCACAAGGTTACAAGCAAATTTGATTCCAAGATTCAATGAAGCACAAAATCACTTTAGTGTTTCTTCGCATCATGCAAAAATGAAGAAAAATTGGAATTATTATTATTCTTTTTTTTTTTGGGGGGGGGGGGGGGGAAGGGGTGTGGAGGACTTGAGACCCTTCCCTCCAAAAGAAAGGAGAAAACAAGTTATGGGCTTTCGAGTCCTTTTTGTCGTTATCAAGATGCACCTTCTTCAGAGTGAAGCGTAAGATTTCCCTAATGACAAGATATTACCCAATGCATAAAAATAGACATCAGTAAAGTATAAACATTTTCTCCACAATTTGCAGTAAATCATCTATCTACGTAACTAAACTTATTTTTAATCTTGTTCTCACTATTTTCCAAAAGTCCATTTTCAAACCAAACAAACAGAGAACAGAGAGAAGAAGAAACTCCTAGGAAAGAAATTCACGTTTCACCAATATAAATCCAATAACAGAATCACACATAGATAAAAACTTCATCATAAGATCTAAAGAGAAATAACACGATCTCATTTTACTCGCCGTTTGGTTCTTGAGAAGACGAGGAAAAATCACAACAAGCCCTTCAAACTTCAACCCCCCACCCCCCCAAAAGAAAAAAAAATGTTGGACGATCAAAACACCCATAAAACATAAGGTTAAAAAACTTACCGTGATTTTCTCACTTCTCATTCCCTTACTTTCTCAACAACCAAATAAGATAATACAACAAACCATAAGATTTGGTCAAAATTGATCTACAAAATGAAATTTATAGGAGAAGTTTTTACCTTGGAATTTGAATGATTTAATTGAGACCTAAAGAAACAAAAGAAAAGAATTAAACTTGAACGATCTGATAAGCAGTTTGTGAGTTTGGGATACCTAATCAAAGACGGAAAAAGTTGCTTGTGCTCAGGTTTTAATTTCGTACGTACGTACAAACATGAAAGATATCGAAAGCTAGCAGTTTTGAGTTCTTTTGGTTTAGGTAGTTTCTTTGGAAGGGCTCTGATCGTTTGCGTCTCGTGTGTCCACTGCCTCGAGCATGACAATCTTGTTTGAAGATTACTGATTGAACAATGCTATTTGAAATTTTTTTTACATCACATACCATTCACGTAGCATGATATGATTTATAAGATTTAAATTTTAAAATTTATCTTCTAAATCAAATTATATTACGTGAATGATGTAGTGAAAACTTTAAAGACCTTCAAATAGAAATATTATTTAGATCTGCAACATGATTTTTTCCTTTTATATATAATTGGTTTGTAAGTTCAAATAGGCTTGTATCAAAATGATAACATATGATATTACCAATAGTTACACACACACACACACACACACACTTCATAGAAAATTACAAAAATACTCCTCAACAGTATTGAGCTTTTAGTCCACTAAACTAAATGAGTTATTTTATTCTCAAGCTAGTGCATAGAGCACGCTATACACATTATTGAAATGGTAATATTTGATTTGTAAGATTCAAATTTTAAACTTTATTTTTCAAATAAAAAATTATATCATGTAAGCACTTATTAGCTAAGTATGCTCTACACACCAGCTTAAAAATATAAATTTTCAAAATAAAATAGCAAGTCCAAATAAGAAATACCACATATTTCGTTCATTTTGATCAACTTGATTTCTTAACAAAAATTCAATTGCATTGATTTTCTTGAGAAATATGAATTTAAAACATTTTTTAGGTTTTCATGTGCATGGAAAGCTACCAAATGTTGATCTTCAGATGGAGATGTAGACTATAAACTGATGGACACATTCATTAAGTGTGAAACCATATATTTTCCACATAGTTTCAGGTGGAGTGATCCATCTACCTAATCGGAATTATTCGATTTCATCGATTTGTTGATTATCTTATTGACTAATTAAATTGAAAGCAACATGATCATATCCTTTGTAAATGTATTTGTAGAGATATTTAACACAATATTTTTAATTTCGTACCGTACCGACTGATATGACCTGTATTTGCCATGCCAGAATAGTAATCGACACGGGAAAGGGTTCTGCTTCGTACTGTTAAAATTTTTGGGTGTACCGGGTTGTTTCTGCCAGTATTTCGGATTTCGGCCGGTACATGAGCTGGAACCTATTTGGAGTCTTGGACAGGTTTGTAATTAACCAGATTGTGAGGGACATTTTTCCATTTTGTTTTCGGCATCACAGAGGAATCGAGGACCATTTGTCATTTTAGTACTGTTTTTATTTTGTACTTCTCTGAGTTCACTCTCAAAATTGCTTACAAGTACATACGTCATTAATATATTATTGGCAGCCAATGATGGAAACACATTGAGGAGGCTGGTGTCAGCGATGTATGAGAGGATCACCGTTCGATTGCTCCGTTGAATTTGGGTGGTCACGAATATGTTAAGCAAACTAAATACAATATATATATATATATTTACATATATATATTTATATATTTATTTATATTTCGAATACTGATCCTTATTATCTTATTAATAAAGATGAGTGATTTTATTTTAATAGCTAGATTGAGAACTTATTAATTTCACAAGTATATGTGTTGTTAAAACTTAAGACTTGTATTGAAAAATATTATTGAGTTTATGACTTATTTTTTTGTTATTTTGAAATATATTTTATGTGTATATATATAATTTATCCATGTATAGACTATCTCAAAACAGTACCCGTATCGAAATATTTAGTTCCAGTGTCTTGACCAAAACGGTATTTAAAACATTGATTTAACAGCTTTAATTGCAGAACAAATCTTTACATTGATGTGACAATTAAATTTCGAAACAAGATATGGATTATATGGTACAACTCAAAGATTATCTAAATATTTTCCTTTAATTTTGACAATGACTTCATCATTAGAACATCTATATAATGGAAAACAATCAATTTCAATAGTTGTTTTATCTCCAAATTCTTTGGAATATTGATTCTTGCAAGTACCATTCTCTTTATACATATATTAGTTGGACTCAGTATTCCATAAGAACCATACATCATATGTTTAACAACAACTTTATATAAATGTAAATTTTTCGTCTTACCAGGTATGTCCTTTGAAAAACATTTCATTAAAAGATTCAGAGGAGTCAATTCTCCAATTTTTTTGTAGTATAATTAAGAAATGAACATGTACCAAGCCCCTTTTTTTATGTTCAATTGTATAAAATATATGTTGCAACCTAACCAAAAAATTTTTGATTGAATAAGTCATTTTTTAGATCCTCTAATTTTGCTCTAAAGATGCGCGCAATTAGATCAGGATGATTTTTAACTTCTTCATGTGGATTCAATTCATCTAAGATCTCTTTCCAACTTGGATTGCATGTCATAGTTAAGAAAATATCAAGCTTGCCAAAATGTTGAACTAATGTCATCGCTTTCATATATATATATATATTGCTCATATTTCTTGGGCCTTCAATAAAAGATGAATGTAAGAAAATACGTTTTCCAATTTTTGAGGCATTAGTTTCTCCAATTGAAATACTATCGACAACACCTTGATACACATCTGATCTAATTTCTTGTTGTTTTGACAGAAATAATCTAATCTTGATGTCTCAATTTTAACGTACATATCAACCACAAACTATTGCAACAAATGACCAGATAATAACAAAAATGATCTGCTTTTTTATCTAATTTGTAATTTGAAATAATAATATTTATGGTACGAAACTGTTGGTTCTTTCTTTTTCTTCCTCAAGACTATAATATTAAAGATAATGAAGTTAGGAGAGTAAAAGTTATTATGACATTTTTCTTCGCTTCTAAGTAGTTCATATGCATTATTTGACTATTGGAGATGACTTAATATTGATGTTTGACCATTTAATAATAATATTTTTTTGACCTTTTCAATTCCTTGATGCTAGCCCGAATCATTGAAAGGAAACGATAATGGATATTGAAGTGGATCGTAACAACCAAAATAATATTAAGCAATATGGCTTCCACCTGTGTGGCTAAAAACCATAATATTCCGACCTTTTTGTTTTGCAGAATTATCAAATTCAGTCTAAATAGTAGCAACTTATGATACCGATGGAGTGTTATAAACATGTTGATCTAAACCAATGTCTGATCTTATATGCATTATATGATTTTTCAAATTTGGAATGTTGCTCAAAGTTCAGAAGAAATGATAGTATGGATTAACATCGAGTATAGCCATTAGTTGAGCACTAATAGATGGATCTAATCTTTCAGCATCGTTTACACTATTCTCTAACTCATGTTCAGTGTCATAGAAATATAACTGCAAATATGAAGGGTGTCCATCTTCAGGGATTAAATCATTAATGTATTGATAGATCTATCATTAAACTCTGAATGTGTAAATTTCCTTATTTCTTCTACATAGATTTCTATCGAACTTTACTCCAAATGATGTGAAAGCAAACTTATTATTGTATGTGCACACATATGTAAAAAAGTTTTCAGATTCACTTGAAACAGAAGTAAACAACTAATAAAGTTCGTCAGGAATATGATTGGGAATCAACGATATTATTCCATCAACACAACAGAAGCTATTTGATTCGTGATAAAATCTTTTTACTCCACAATATCTACATGACGACACTAATGGTAAATAATCTACCTCAACTGGTACTGTCTGTAATATTTGCCTAAAACGAATGGATTGATCATCTCGTTTTCCTATGAGATAAAAGAAGAAGGAATAAAATACTATATGAAAAAATTTGAATAGATTTTACACTTTTTGAAGATGAAGTATCCAATATAGAGTTACGAATGGATTGAAGAAGTTGTGAATTTCTATTTTACTAGAAGCAAATTCTGACATCCTTTCAGAATTGGATTGGCCTTCATGAAGATAATTAACCTATTGAAGGAATTTATTAATATTTATTGAATAAGATGGGAATAAAATGTGAAAAACACGTTTCATAATAAGAAATCATAACGAATAAACCTGATCACTCAACACGTAGATGCATTTATACTGTGTAAATATAAATCTCTTTTATGAAGTGTTGAAGTCTCGACGATATTGTTGGAAGTAATAGGTGTTATCCTCGCTAGATCACATGCATCATTATGGACGTTACTTTCAGAAGAATTGATATTCGAAAAAGATCCAATTTCTCTTATACAGAAAATTTCATTGCCCTTTGAATCATAATGCAAAATACACTGACATTGTGCTCCTCTTTAAATTTTATTACTTCAAAGTATTTTCAACTCAACATATCTCTCTCTCTATTTTTGGCGAATGTCCTTCTTTTCCTCCTTTGATTGAGCAGCGTACCAATTTTTTTTTTTTTACTGGCTTTTTTTAGATTCTTCAAAATTTATTTATAAAGAAAGTTAGATAAAATTTAGAAGAAACGGTGTTGGTGATATTTAAATGTATTTATTCATCTAATCATGTCTTCTTACCAGTTGGCATAAATCCGCTTCAATTTAAAAGGACAATATAAGAAATAATTAAGAATGTATCAAACATGCATCTATACATGGATATATATGGAAATATAGTACATAAACAATATTACAGGCGATTATATACAGGCGAGAAGAAGGAAACATTTAAGTTAAAACAAATTCCTAGAGAATATATTAAATCAACTAATATAAAATTAGATTATTTGGGAATAAAAATTTAGATTCACATATAAAAAAATATAGAATTATTATAATCATGATTTACAAGTTCATTGGCTTTTATGAAGAAAAGATTATAACATATCATTGATGTAAATTAATTAGTACGTCTAAGAATAAATGGGTTTTTAGAAATGATTTTCTTTTAATAACTCGATTTTTTAACTGTAAATACTTGTAATAATCTTTGTTTAATAATATTATAAATTATCAATTACGAGCAACTTTACTAATTTGTTCGTAAAAAGTATTTAAGAAAAATATGATACATATGTATTTTATCCATTTTTTTTTTTATTGTTGGAGTGATCACAAATATTTTTAAAGAATTAAAATAATGAGGATCAGAACACATAATGACATTATTATGAAAGAAATAGAATAAAAATTTCTCATATGAGAAAAAAGAGAACGTACCACACAGTAGAGGAGAAATAAAAGTACATATATACCTAGTTGTGGTGATCCCCTGCACCTGTCAGCGGTAGCGTGTTGGGGCATTGGGTGAGGCCTCGGTGGAAGGCGATCTCTTGCCAAGCCGATTGTGGTCATGCCACCTCGTACTCGGGTTGTACCGTCTTCCTGCCTTTGCTATTCGACAGGCTGACCATGCTAGATCGTGGCCATTCTGATAGACTTGGGCCCATGTCGTGGCCTACTCTTGCCCAGGCGTGCCCACTTTCTCTGTCTGGGTCATTAGTTGTCTTTAACGTCGCTTACATGGCTTGTTGGCTAGTAGAGGTGTCAGGCCTTTTGACTTGGAAGGCTCACGTTTCGCGCGTGCAACATCGCCGTTTCTTTCTGGGCCTTTTGGAACGGTCCGACCCTTCGGGCCTGGCCCATCTTATCCTTTTATCCTGGAGACCCACAGATACTGCAATGCCATCGGATGGACAGGCACCGAATTGAAGACTGCTATACTCTGAAGCGGAGGATGGAAGAGCTTGGGGGTTTGCTAGACCAACGTCGCCAAGAGGACGAATAGTCAGCTCAACGGGCAAATGAGCGCTCGAGGCCCTAACGAAGTGAAAGCCTGAGGAGACGAAGGGCCAAAAAGGAAGCCTAGAGGAGCCCATGATGCCGAAGCCCGGTAAGGGCTAACAGCCCAGTAGGCGAGATTCGCACTATCGCGGGGGGATATGCCAGTGGGGGACCCACTTTGTCGGCATGAAGGGACCATGCCCGTAGGGCTCGGTATAAGAAGGTGTTCACAACTGAGAGAGTTGCTACGAGGCCCAGGAGGCGCATAGGGGGAGCCGTCATAACATTTAGTGAGAAAGACAAAGAAGGCATCCTCCACCCTCATGACGATGCCCTGGTGGTCACTGTGCAGGTCACCAAATTTATGACATGGAGGGTCTTGATTGACAACGGCAACTCGGCCGACATCTTGTTTTGGTAGGCATTCTTTAGAATGGGAATAAGTCTTGACCGTCTACGCTCGGCCCCAATGCCGTTCAAGGATTTCATGGGAGACATTGTCCAACCAAGGGGAGCCATCACCCTGTCTGTCCTGGCCGGGAAGAACTATTCAGGCAGGATATTATTAGCCCCATTCTCTTTGGGACATAGAGTGCATCGCGAAAAAATGTCATAAGTGTCAAGAGCATGCGCCTGTGCCTCGCTGCCTTCCGGAGGAGTTAACATTGATTATGTCCTGGTGGCCTTTCGCACAATGGGGGTTGGATCTAGTGGGCCATTTCCTGTGGCCAAGGGCGGGGTGAAGTCCGTGGTTGTGGCAGTGGACTACTTTACAAAGTGGGTTGAAGTAGAGACATTGGCGACCGTCACGGCCCACGTCATTACAAAATTCCTGTGGAAATCGATGGTCTGCCGGTTCAACATCCTTTAAAGCATCATATCGGACAATGATCGGCAGTTCGATTGCTCACATTACTGGGAATGGTGCGCTGACTTAGGAATCAAGGTCAAATATATCTCTCTAGGACATCCCCAATCCAACGGGCAAGTCGAGAGGACCAACAAGACATTGATGGGCATCCTAAAGAAAAGGTTGGGAGACCATAAGGGAAGATGGGCAGAGGAGCTCCCAGGAGTATTGTGGTCCTACCGAACAACTCTCAAGACCCCCACAGGAGAGACACATTTCACCCTAACATACGGTAGCGAGGCAATGATTATGGTGGAAATAGGAATGCCCACCTACTGGGTCCAACACTTTAATCTGAACCTCAACGGCAAGGGACTAAAGGGGAACTTGGACCTTCTGGAAGAAAAACGGCAAGAAGCCACGGTGCAAACAATGAACAATAAGAGGAAGGAAGAACAACATTTCAACAAACGGGTCAGGCCACGTTCCTTTAAAGTAGGGGACCTAGTGTTAAAACAAACCGGGGTAACCACCAAAGAGGAAGGCAAGTTAGGATCGTGGTGGGAAGGGTTGTACGTGGTAACAGCTAGTGGTAGACCCTGGTCCTACCGCCTCAAAGAAGATAGGGGATACAAACTCTCTCACCCATGGAACGTTGAGTACCTTAAGAAGTACTACTCTTAGAAACTGTAACCTTGCCTATGAGAATGTAATGATTACATTTCATAAATGAAGAGATATATTGATTTGACTTTATTAAAATCGGGAACCAACAAGCCGAGTTCCTAGACTCATTGCGATGCATTGGCCGAGTTAGAGCGTCCTGAGCTTGTCCATATGGCCAGTTGGACACAAGTCCTTTCACTTGCCGACCTTCGTGACCGATAAGCCGAGTCCCTAGACTCACCGCGATGCATTGACCAGGTTAGATCATCCCGAGCTCTTCCACATGGCCAATCAGACACAAGTCCTTTGACTTGCCAACCTTCATGATCAATAAGCCGAGTTCTTAGACTTGTCGCGGTGCATTGGCTAAGTTAGAACATCCCGAGCTCACTCACATGGCTAGTCGGACACAAGTACCTTAACTTGCTGGTCTTCTTGACCAACAAGCTGAGTCCCTAGACTCGCCTTGATGCATCGACAGAGTTAGATCATCCCGAGCTTGTCCACACGACTAGTCGAGCACAAGTCCCTTGACTTGCCGCCCTTCCTGACCAACAAGCCGAGTCCCTAGACCCACCGCGATCAATTGGCCGGGCTAGAGCATCCCTAGCTTGCCCACAAGCCCAGTCAGACACAAGTCCCTAGACATGCCGATCTTTGTGACTGACAAGCTGAGTCCCTTGACTTGCTACCCTTTGTGACCAACAAGTTGAGTCCCTAGCCTCACCACGATGCATTGGCTGGGCTAGAGCATCCCAAGTTTTCCCACAAGCCCAGTCGGACACAAGTCCCTTGACTTTCAGACCTTTGTGACCGACAAGCCGAGTCCCTTGACTTGCTGCCCTTTGTGACCAATAAGTCGAGTCCCCTAGACTCGCCACAATGCATTGGTTGGGCTAGAGCATCCTGAGCTTGCCCATATGACCAGTTAGACACTAGTACCTTGAATTTTTAGTCTTCATGACCAACAAGTCGAGTTCCTAGACTCACTGCGATTCATCGGCTGGGCTAGAGAATCCTAAGCTTGCCCACACGGCCAACCAAACACAAGTCTCTTGACTTGCCGACCTTCGTGACTCAGCAAATTCACAAAGAAAAAAAGGGAAAAAGAGGAAGGGAATGAGGAGATACAGAAAGACAAGAGCCAATCAACAAAGAAAGCCACACAAGGCAAAGCTCATATATACCCATGCCAAAGTGTTACATTAGCGGCCTTGTCGGGCGTTAAAAAAAAAAAATGACAACAACAATCAAAGCGGAGTCGGGGCATCTAGAAAGGCAAGGGGCATCACATCCTTCCTGATGTACTTTACGAACGCAAAGGCCCGGAGGTCGGGTTCGAGGGAAGCCAAGTTCAGAGGACTAGGGTTGGCTGCGGGGTGCTCTAGAATATAATCCTTTAACTGCTCAAGACCTTCCTTGTAACCGTAGCCCCAAGCTTCTTGATCTGAGACATGGCGGCTTCCCAGTAGTTGCGATTAGCGGCCAAGTTGGACTTCATGGTTGAAATTAGGACGTCTTGGGCCAGGATGGAGTTGGTCGCAATCAGTAGCTTCATCTCTAAAGAATGGACCTAGGCCTCCAGTTTCTGCACAAGGGCTTTCTAACGACTGACAAACCGAGTTAGCTCGAAATGCTTGGACAACAGCTGTGAGCGTCGTCTGGCCTCTGAGGTGCATTACTTTATCAACTGCCTCCTCTCTTCCTGGAGCTTCATGAGCCCCCTCCGTGCCAATCCCAACTCTTCTTCTTACCTCTCCAAGTCCCGTTGGAGCCAGGGGCGCTCGGCCTTGAGAAGCCTGCACTCCACGACGACTTGGGAGAGCTCTTCCCTCATCCAGCCCAGCTCACCCTCCAAAAAAGCCTTCTTGTCCAGAAGCTCCTTGCCCTTCTCTCGCAGGAGTCTGTTGCCCTCCCTCAACGCGTCCAAGTCTTCCACCAGGGCATCGCGTTCGAGGGACACCTCCTCCACTTCCTGGTTTGCCTTGTGAACCTCAAAGCGGGCAAGCCGTGCCAGGGAGTGAAGCACTCGGTTTTCCCCCTCAAGCTCCCCTCTCTCATCCACGATCATAATAGCCAGTTGATCTGAAGAATGCACCAAGAGTCGCATTAAAAGAAGGAAGATTTGAGAGAATTGGACAGAGTGCAGGCAAGAGATATTTGGATGAAGAGAGGCCCTAGCTTCCGAGCTTCCTGATAGATTGCCTCGACCCGAGCCCAATCAAAGCCCAGGCTTGTCGCCTCGGGCCCCTTGACCCCACATAGGAGGATCGCCCAGCACCCCCCAATTTCCATGAGGGCCCAGACCATCCCTTTTTCCCTCAGACAAGGTGGGAACAAGAACCTTTGGCCACACTCCTGGAGGTCTCACGGATGGCATCACGGGCCGTTCGATGCTGTTTCTCCTTGCCACAGGCTGCGGGTGGGCTGAACCTCACGATGTTGGCCTCAGTTAACACCATGTTGGTCTAGGTGTTGATGGGGTGGGCCGCCACCCAAGCCTGCACGACCGCTAGTTGGGCCTCCTCCCACCTCATCAACGTAATGGACAAGCTCTTGTTGTTAAGTGCGTAGGTCCAGATGGCCCCCATCGGGAATTCCTGGTGGACTTCCTCCCCACTAGGGTACTCCCACCTCGAGCCTGAGACGAGGAAGAATCGCCGAGACTAGTCTTTGATGTGGGAGTGCCATTTCTCCAAACTGGTGATGCACTTCTCAGAGGAACTCGCTTGGAAGCTACACAAGGTCCCGTTGAGACGTAACACCCGGTACACGGACAGAAACTCTTGACCCGTCAAGTCAAGGTACTCTTCTTAACTAGAACTGAGCACTCTCGAGAAGATCACACAGTTGGCAACCAAGAGCTGCCAAGCATTTTGATGAAGTTCCGTCGGGGCCAACCCTAAAAGATTGAGGACGTCCCAGATAGGGCGGGAGAAGGGGAGCCACAAATTGTTCGCAAACATCAAAGGGAAGAGCACAACTCGAGATGCCATCCTGTATGAATCCATCGCGGCGACATGACACCCAAGGATCTCTAGAATCACCGACTCTGGTATATTATAAACTTTCCTCAACGCACGGAGGCTGGCGGCTGAAACTGACGACTCCCAGCTCCACCTTGCGAAATACAAGTGTTGAGCTTCGGAAGTTTCTTTGAGAGCCATCAAAGAGGAAAGGAAAGGTGGTGAAAGCAAGGAATGGTAAGGAGAAAACCAAGGGAATGAAGATGGGCAAGAACAAGAGAGCAGAAAGCAGGAGGAAGAGAAGCAGAAGACGTAAAAGGTGAAAGGAGAAGTAAGCTTAAATAGGGAAGGGTGTGATGGTTGGCGTGCCGTAGGAAGTGAAACGACCAGCAGTTAGGAACCAAAGGGGCTTGCCGAATCTTGAGATTCGTGCCAAGTGGCGTCATGGGGAACCCAAATGGCGCGGACCCAAGAACAAGTATAGAGCAAGCACTACACCCATAAGGGGCATGAACCAATATGCGGGCAAGTGCGGGACGCCACTACCTGCCCTCAACCTTCAGAGAACGAAAAGATGGGAAGAACCGTCGTGGGGTGTTGGGAGTGCGTAAGGGAGGATTGATCTGAAGGAAATGACGGGAAACTCTTTAAATTCTCACCACACGTGAATGGTAGGAATTTACGGGGTACGGTGAGGGAGGTTTTTCCTCTTGCAGCAGGCCGAGAAGAAAGGGCCCAGCCCACAGGGCACAGATGATCCTCGGGGTAGCCCAGTGACAGGGAACCTGGATAAAAGGATAAGACTGGCCGCGCCCCAAGGGTAGAACCGGCCTAGAAAGGAGCAATGATGTTGCACGCACAAAGCGTAAGCCTTCCAAGTCAGAAGGCTTGACACCTCCATTGGCCAACAAGCCGTGGACGCGTGGTTAGAGACGGCTAGTGACCCAGACTACCAACGATCGGTCAGAAAGAGAAAATGGGCGTGCCAGGGTAGGAGCACGCCGCATTTAATGACTGGAGGGGTGAAAAAGCCACGACATGGATCCAAGTCTGTCAAAATGGCCACGATCCGGCATGGCCAGCCTGTCAGATAGTAGAAGGTAGGAAGATAGTACAACCCAAGTACGAGGTGGCATGACTATGATCGGGTTGTCAGTAGATCGCCTGCCACTGGGGCCTCACCCAATTCCCCAACAGGCTACCACTGTACTGACTTAGGCATCAGAGGTGACCCTCACCACCCCGAGCCCCCACCCCTTCTATTCTGTAGGATGATTGGGGAATGGTGGAGTTGGATGGACAGTGAAACACGACATCAACAATTTCTTTTCTGATTCTGTTTATTTTTGTACAAATCCAAGTGGTAATTTTTGTAATGGTGTGATGAAATTTTTTATCTTCTTTAGATCTAGACATATTAGAATATATAGAAATTTGAAGGGATTTATTTACTGGATGGGTATGATCTGCACGAAATCCCTGCAGGAAATGGGTATGATTTATTTACTAAATTATAGAAATTTGAAGGCATTTTGTTTGGATTTGCGTTTGTTTCGTCTATGTGGGTATAAATGTTTTGCTGAAGTTCAACAAATTCAAACACAATCTGTGTCGGTGTGATTTTTGTCTCATGCATATGCATATTCAAACACATCCAGCAATGACACAGAGGGGAAAAAAACATACCCAGCAGATGCCGAGATTGAGAAGGAGAATCAATTGCAAACTGACAAAAGGATTGCGTAGGAAAGTGAGTAGAAAACGAAGAGAAGAAGATGGAGGAAACGGTATGTCCAAAGTTAGAATAGAATAAGTATAAAAGAGATAGGAATAAGTTAGAATGGAATGTAGAAAGACCCAGAAGATAGGCGGTAGAGAAAGGAGCAGAAGAAAACAAAATGGCATTTCCTCATAAAAGTAGGGGGCAAATATGGGAAAAAATATTAGATTAAAATTCACTGTTCACCTGGATTGGCACTTATTTAACAAAAAAAAAAAAATCTTTACAACCTCCTACTATTCACCTACACTCTATACTATATATTTTTTTAAATTTTTAAAATTTTTTTTTCTTTTATCAAATATTTTTTATATGAACGGTGAATAGAAAATTTAAAATAGTTTTAAAAAAAAAGAATTTTTTTTTTAAATTAAAAAATTTTAAAAAATATGAAGTGTGGAGTGTGGTGGAGGTTGTGTAGCAAAACCCCTTATTTAATAAAGATAGATATTATAGAAGTTAGGTCGATAAGCATCTCAGGTTGGCCGTACGTAATTAATCAAGGTAGGCAATATGTTCCTATCGTTTGGACCGCCACACCATATACTTAATACGTATCAAAAAACACTAAAAAAAAAAAAAAAGGTCACAAAACAAGTTCACTATATGCATATTATTATGATATAATTGAAGAAGTGGACCATATATGCAAGCTTAGTTTGTTTTTTTAATGTCATTTAGGTGGAGAAATGTTGTGATAGTTGCAAATTGAAACTTGGTCTTAGCCCTATGTTTTCAAGGTCAAATAGAGGATGATGTGGGCTTTTTTTTTTTTTTTTTTTGTGTGTTCGGTTGCCTTTTAATTTAAGTTTTGTTTTGAAAAAGTTGGCTAGGATGGTACAAGTTTCTTGGCAATTATCATTGCATAAAAGTTTACAAGTGATTGTTAAAAATATAATATAAATAATTAAATCTATATATTTTTTTTCTTAGTTTAAATTTTTGGGACAAATAGTAATTTTATATAGTATCAAAGTAGATGTCCTAAGTTCGAATTCTGACTATACACTCTACCTCATTTAATTAAATATTCCACGTATTGGGCCCACTCATTAATGGAGAGTCTGACTTACACGTGAGAATAAGTGTTAACAATATAATATAAATAATTAATCCTATTTCTTTCCATCAGTTTAAACTTTTATGACAAATGATGATTTCACACTAACTAGTTCCTACTAATCATATCAACTAAGGGGTTAAAAACCTTATGTTTTAGATATTTTGTCAAGAATCTTGGCAGGCATAGTAGTGATTAAGAACATAATCGCAGATGAGATATATGGGTTCTATTGATCATAAATTCTGGTTTTCTTGCTATATCGATATGAAAAAGGGTTATTAGTCTTCCATAGAACTACTAGTCAAAATAGGGAAATTTTAGTGAATTGTGGATCATGGAAGTTGCAAATCTTACCAAAAAAATTATATTAAAACAGTTGGGTCATGTTCCATATGTTTTAACTCTTGGTCTAGAAAATGATAGATTAAAGATAATTTCTTCGGCTGAAGGAGGATCCAACAATGCTATGATGTGCAGTGGAACCGTTCGTAATGAGATGGTCGATGAAAATCTTTGCTCTCGCATCCATAGATGAGAGAGCATATGAGTGTATTTTTTCACAAAATGAATGCTAAAGAGGAGAATGAAAATCTTGACTAAAAGGGACTGCAAGGATTAGGCAGTGGCTGTGCATGACGGTATGTGGCGATTAGGCACCAGTTAACAAAGAGATCTGGCTTGTGGAAGTGGTGAATTTGAAAGCTAAGAGGCTACCAAGTAGGCACATGAGAAGTGAATGACCACCCTAGACCAGAGCTCCAAAATCCATAAAAACCAAGAAAAAATAAAGAGAGAAGCACATCAAAAGGAGATGGGGTGGGTGCACAGGAGGCTCATGCTCAGGTTGAAACTTGCAAATGGTTACCAACTCCAATAAATCCATCCGGAGGGAGGATTTGTGGGTCTCCGATAGTAGGGTGTGTAGGGTCAGAGATGAGTGGACGGCAACAAATTTTGCCAATAATGACCGGAAAATGTGAAAAATGGGGTAGAGAATGGAGAGGAAAGCTGAAGCTGGGGAGAGAGTAGGGCCGGAGAGATTAACTTGCCAAAAGATAATATCATAAAGTAACATGCAATCTCTTTTTAGTAGTGACATCCAATGGTTGAGTATATGAGAAGGACATCAGGTGTCCACAATGGATGCTATTCATCATCTCATACTATATATTTTACATATATATTTTTTTTTATTCTTACTAAATTGATTGATTTGTTTTACTTAACATCTATACACCATGTACTAGTTATGGGAAAAATAAAAATTAAAAATTAAAAAAGTGTGGTGTATGGAATGATGAATAAAATTTTTCTTTCAAAGAATCAAGTCCTTAAAGAGAGAAGTCATAAAGTTGCTGCTTTTGCTTTTGTTGCCCAAGCCAAGCAAGAAAAATCTGGCCCAACTCCTAATATCTTTCATAAAAAATGCTAGAAAGCATGCCACTTATAAAGCACGAATTGCACACCTTCCACATCAGCACATAGTGAAATGTAGGGTTGTACAAAAATTGAGGCAACCAGCCGTCACATATGGGAACTAGCCGCCGTAGTATGGAACTAGCAGAGAACGGGTCAATCGGCAGTAGGAAAATATGAAAACTGACATTGGCCAATTCGGTCTCGGTTTGATCTTGGTTCAAATCTTCAAATCGGTCTATTATATATATATCTATATATTATACGTATATAAAACGACGACGCTTCACTTAAGTGAATGAAATGACGTCGTTTTGGACTTGACATTTATAAAAAAAAAAATTATATGAAACGGCGCCGCATTGTTTTGACCTAGGATTTAATAATCCCACCCCCTCTGCTCCCTCTTCTTCTTCTTCCCAATTCATTTTCTCTCTTTCTCATCTTCAAACCCCACTAGCAGCCTCACAGCCCCCCACAACGCTGCTCCCCTCATCCTTTACAGCGGTTACGCCATTCGTTAAACCCCCGCATGTCTCCTTTCCTCTCCTCTCCCGAGTCTCCTTTCCCAAATTTCTCTCATATCTCTGAGACTTGAGTTCCACTTCTCTCACGCGGCCATGCTGCACGCCGATGGCATTTGTTCTTTTGAAGTTGTCAATTCTCACAAATTTAAATTTCGATTTGTGAATCTGTGATCTAGTTTTTTTTTTTTTTTTTTTTTTTGCGTTTAATATATTCGGTTTTGATGTGCTCTAAATATTTGATTATTATTTTTCATATTATTTGTTGTCTAAATTGTTTATGTGTGTATGTACAAGGATTTTAAAACTTTTGGATCAAATTGTTGGGACTGTGAACAGTGTGATCCAAGACCTAATTCCAATGCGAGTGTTAGATCAAATTATTGGGTGTTGATTTAATATTTGTTTTGCATAAATTATGTCCACTTCCTAAGAAACGAAAGGGGAATGATTCGTCAATTGTTTGGGACCATTTTACTGTCTCGTAGATGATCCTAAGGCTAAGTATAATTATTGCAGGAAGTTGTACGCTTGCCACTCAAAGAGGAACGAAACTTCATCCATGCAAAACCATCTGCCTTCATGTCCCAAAAATCCTCATAAATGTGGGCTTTTGGATAAATACCAAAAACTATTGGTGTGTGAGGCAACACCCGAGGAAGAGGTTGGAGAGCGTGATGGTAGTACGGTAAAGAATCTTGTAACCCACAAGTATAGTGAAGAGGCTGTGAGATTGTCGATTGCAGACATGATAATTATAGATGAATTGCTATTTATAATTGTTGAAGGCAAGGATTTAGGAAGATGTCTTGGTTGCTTGAATCTCGATTTAAAGTGTCATATCGCATCACAGTTGTAAGAGATTGTATGAAATTGTTTGCATTAAAAAAAGTAAAGCTAAAAAAATTGTTTAAAGATGGAGGAATGAGGATTTCATTAACTACTGATACATGGACATCTGTATAGAATCTTAATTATATGTGTCTAATTGCACATTTCATTGATAGGGATTAGAAATTGCAAAAAAAAAAAAAAAAAAATCATTAATTTTTGTTTAATTCCTAATCATCAGGTGATACTACTGGAAGATATATTGAATTGTGCCTCCTTGATTGGACATTGATAAGATATTTACTTTTACTATTGATAATGATATTAAAATTAAAATGAAACTTGAATATTTAAAATGGACTTTAACAACTCAGCAAATTAGAATTTGAAATCAACCCAAAAAAGGCCAAAAATATGTTGAATTGAGCAAAACAAAAAGGCCTAAAAAGATGTTGAATTGAGGGAAAAGAAAAAGAAGGCCCAAAAGAAGTGGCCCAAACTGGCCAAACCAAACTGGTCGGAACCAGTCCGGCCGATTTCATCCCTCTATATCGGTTGGTTTTAGCTAGTTTCCCTAGTGAAAAACCACCGGTCGATCGGTATCGATTTGGCACCAAAACTGAACTCACCGGTTTTGTTTCAACCCTATTGAAATGTCAAATTTACCTTCGTTTAAAACACAACATATGTTTTTTAGACCCTCCTCACCCACGAGCATCATCCATGGGAAATAAATCTCAGAGAGAGACTCAGCTCATTGGCCGTTCAATGGAAACCCTAACCCTTTGCTCGGTGTTCAAGTCAACACAGTTCGATGAAGGAAAGACCCGTGTTCATTTCGGAAGTCATTCCTTTGCTCGTCTTCTCTCCATCAGAAAATTAACTTTACCACAACTTTTATTATCTCACATTTTCTCAAACAAGGTGAGATCTGGATGGACAAGGTGGTGGAGGCCATAGAAATGACGAGAAAGGAGTGGAATTGATTGTCAACTTTGCCAATCCTAGGAGATGTGTTTTAATATTTGCCTTAATTTTTGAGCAACTAACCAAAGCTCTTGTTTATTAATTTTCTATAATGGTGTTTTATTCCTCTTAGTAAGTAGTTTGGCAATCTCTGTTGAAGGAGGGAATCCTTGAAGAAGAAGAGAATAAATGATTGTGTGGGGTTCTGTACCAGAGAAAGGGGGAGGTCTTTTGTACAAGAGAAATGATGGAGAATTTGGAGTTTATTATTATTATTATTTTTTAATCCAAGTTAGCATTTTTCATGCGCTATATTTCACTTAAAGGCTTCTGTATAACATTGCTCATCTTTCATACCTTAAAGATTTAGGAATTTGCTACATATCATCCTACACCGCACACCACACATGTTTTAATTTTTTGAATAATTAACTCAACTTTGTGAAAGAAAAAGTTAGTCCTAGGTAGAGCTCTAAACACTGGAGGATATATATATTTTTTTTGGCTGAATAACCCCAAGCATGAATTGTGCCATCCATACTGGAGAAGCTTGCTACACAAACGGAAGTTAGAACATATATAAAAAACCAAAAATTTTGGAAATGGAAAAGGGTGAGTTCAGTAAATAAAAGGTAAAGGAGATTATCATCAAGGCTTTTGTTTAATTGTGTCCAAGACTCCAAGCCCATGTTCAGCAAAAGCTCACCATCATCCCCAAAACACAGATAACGTATTCTACAATGTGTAATATCATTAGAGGAATAACAGGAGACGAGAGAAAGTGCATCGAGAGGAAAAAGAAACTATCAAAGACCCTAAGAGCTGTAACATGTCATGGTCAGATCGATCATTCCTAGTTAATCTTTAAATGACTTCTCAAGGTCCTAGAATTGATTTAGCAATGGGCATCCAAACTCAATGAAAGAAACAGATTCTAAAACACCATAAACAGATTATACCATGTATGTCATTCCAACGCGAATGACATTCAGGTGAGGCACTCTCATGTTTGCAGCTCCTGCTCTGCAATTCCTCCTCAAAAATGCATAGAAGTAATTTATTACCAGTTTCTTAAGGAAAAATGAGTTTTTCTTTGCCCTTACTTCTCCATGTGCAAGCATATAAGTAAATCCAGAATCCATTGCCTCTCGGAGAGCTGAAAGCTCATACTCTAGACTTGGGTCTTCATCCATGTCACTGGATGGGAATGCGGAGACAGCTTCTTCTGAGGTAACAGTACCTGCTTCTTCCGAGGTAACAGTACCTGCTTCTTCCAGTATTCGATCACGCATCAATGGAATCCTAAGATCATCATTCCCATCCCCACCTGGGGCTCCAGAATCCCTTGACCTCACTGAAACACTATCAAACTCCAACTCGTTCAAATTCATTTCCAACGCAAGATCTTGAGCCTCTCTTCTCAAGAACTTCACAAGGCTCTCAACCAAAAGTTGCTCAAATGCATGATGATCTTCCTTCTGGACATCTTTGTAACCATATCGAGCAACACAGCGGAACATATGGTAGTCTTTTGGGCAAACTCTACGAAACAGAAACCTTTCCTCTTGAGGAACCACTGGAACTGGGACATACTTAATGCAAACAAACACCATTGTAGAGTGGATTGCTGGAAGGCCCAGTAAGAACTGCCCAAAGATGGAGGGAATGCCTTGGACAAGCTCGTTGTATAGCAATCCAATTCCTGGGACTCGTACAGTCCCGAGGGTTGAGCCAAGTTCAAGCATGAAGTCTGTGGATATCTTCCCCTTGACTTCACTCTGGTACTTCAATACACTGCCGTAGTTCCAGGTGTACATCACAGAGAGGAAGCAAATAGCAAAAGCAAGGGGAAGCCAACCACCCTCTTTTATTTTAGATAGCGCAGCCGACAAGTAGATGAGCTCTACTGATCCAAAAACAAGTGGGAAGCACAAAACCAATAACAGGTTGGTCTGCCAGATTAGAAGCATTACAAGTGTCACCAACGTGGTGCTCACAATCATGACACCAACTTCAGCTATGCCTGCAAGAACAAACTGAATTTCATTAGCATAAATTAACACTAAACCATTAGTGTTGGTACTTGTAAACTCAATTATCATTGAGTTAATAAAAATGAACATTCATGGCCATTACATAAAAAACTTTGGGGTTGAAGTAATTATTTGCCACCATCAGAAAAATGGTAAAAAAAATGACAGGACTCAGTTTGAGGAAAAATAGAAGGAATTACATTTGTTGATGAAGCACATCATGGGTAGAGTGAAAAGATAAGCATATGCTGTGATTGCTTCAATACTTAATGACCTCCAGAATTTTCAACACAATACACGGCTTATTTTTACAAGATAACCAACCAATAAACATTAAGATAGTATTTTCCTAAAAGACACTTCCAAGAAGAAGAACAGGAGGAAGATACTTAACCATATGCATTGGCAATATCTGTAGTGCTCTGAAAGATGGCAACTACAGCTATACACATGATCATTAAAAACCAATTCATTACGGGGATGTAAATTCGACCCATTTGCCGTCTCGAGGTGTGAATTATCTTCAGCCTCGGGAAGCATCCAAGAGCCATAGACTGCTTCACACATGAAAAGGTAGCAGATATCATTGCTTGGCTGGCAATCATGGCAGCAAGGGTTGCTATCACAAAAACTGGCCAGAATAAAGCATCTGTTTTCACAAGATCCGGGAACAGGAAGTGTCAATATGAGTGCATAATCTAAACACATTTCTCCCTGAGTATAACATGAAATATTGGGTCTGTTCGACATATGTAAGCAGCCACATCAATAAAAGGTGTTACCTGGCACAGAGTCATAGAATATTCTTTCTGCAGAATTTGGGTATTTCATTAGATAAGCAGCTTGGCCCATGTAAGCAAGGAGAAGACAGGGAAATACCACACAAGTAAAGGCAATCTGGATAAATAGTATGGATAATTTATGAGGAGCCTCTTGTAAAGCAAATACATGAATTTATTCTCCAAGGAAAAAAATGATTTGATGTAGTGCAGAAATAAACCTGTATGGCACGTACAGAGAAGTGACCTAAATCAGCAAACATTGCTTCTGCACCTGTAGCAACAACAAATGAATTGGCCAAACTAGTGGAAAAGGTAAACTGGGACAGAAAGTTCAAAGGAAAATCAAAAAGAGTACTCTTAAACAAAGTTAACTTGCCACCCTTAGATAAATATATCCTCTTCCAACCAGCCAATTGACATTCAATCTTCTCAATCATCCCATCCAAAATAGACTTGGCCTTGAAAGAGGCACCCATAGGCCAAGGTACTTCATGAGCAAAGAGGGTACCTTGCATCCCAGTATGCTAGCCATACCATCCCATTAGAAACATCACCCACAGGAAACAACTCTGATTTGGCCAAACTCACTTTCTACCCAGAAAGAACTTCAAAGCTTAACAAGAATGGTTGATTAGCTATCTTTGTACTCTCTTATTCAAGTGAGAGTTCTTTTCAATAAGTAACTTTATTTATTCAAGGGCAAGTTACTAAGTTAGATTGAGACAACTCAATTCAACTTGCTAACTCGGTTTATTCAACTCAACCTGACTTGATCTGACACTATTCTGTTTAACTCAATTTGATTTGGAAAACTATACATCAACTTGGGCCCAGTTCAAAGCAGTTCTTATTAAGGGGAAGGGGGTGTTACATGCTAGGTCTATGAAGCGCATTAGTTTATCTAAGCCAAAGCATGCACCTTGACCTATTAGTAAAACTTTTTTTTTCAATGCTGGGCCTATAGATGATCTTAAGCAACCAAACGACAAACTCTTATTGAAGAAAAATTTATGTCAACATCAACAACTAGTTGCAAATCTTAATTATCTCATCAACCTGTTAGATAATATCATATATAGCTACTTATAAAAAAAAAAAAATCATATATAGCTAGGATACATTTACGGTAAGCATATCCTTAAAATGAGGAATATCTCTTGAAAATGGAGTTATAGCTAGTCCTACGCTAATTCCCTCACACAACTCTGGGGGTGGTCCAACCACTCCCGATGTCATTAGGGGTGGCAAAGACCACCCTTGATGATTATCTGACCCCAATGGTGGCTGAAGGTGGTTGGACCATCGCTGGAACAAAATTCCAAGGGTGGTGCGACCACCTTGGATGTTGAATTTTTTAAACATTAAGGTGAGAAAATAAAAAGGGTGGTTGTTTCAAACTTTTTGGAGCTCGGTCTAGATAATCAAGTGGTTAGAAGGATGACCAGAGACAAAGCACTAGGTCTAGATGGTTTTACTATGGCATTCTTTCAACCTTGTTGGGAGGTGGTTAAGGAGGATATAATGAGGGTCTTCCAGGAGCTTTTCTCTTTGGGAAAGTTTGGAAGAGCCTTAATGCTACATTCACTACACTCATCCCCAAGAAACTAGGTGCGTCAAATGTGAAAGATTTTCACCCTATTAGGCTTCTGAACAAGGTGTATAAGATCATCTCAAAAGTCCTTGCTAATAGGATGAGCACGGTTATGGAAAGAATAATTTCTAAGATACAAAATGCATTTGTTAGAGGTAGACGTACACTAGATTCAATCCTAATTTCTAATGAATGATTGGATAGTAGAATTAAATCAGGAGTACCGGGTATTATGTGTAAATTAGACATGGAGAAGGCTTATAATTATGTTAACTAGGATTTCTTACATTACTTGCTTGGGCGAAGTGGTTTTGGGGAGAGATGGAGGTCGTGGATCATGTATTGTGTATCAACCTTGCAATTCTCGGTATTGGTGAAAGGTGATCCTGTAGTTTTCTTCAACGTCTCCCTGGGGTTGAGACGAGGCAACCCACTATGCCTTCTACTAGTTGTCATCGTCATGGAGGCTCTTAGTAGAATGTTGTCAGCTTTAGTTGTGGGTGGTTTTTTCTCAGGTTTTTTCAGTGGGGATACTAACCAAGGCAATACCAAAATTTCTCATCATCTGTTTGTAGAGGATATGTTGTTATTCTGCGAAGCAGACCAAGGTCACATTCAATCCTTAAGGGCTATTCTTCTTTGCTTTGAAGCTGTTTCCGGATTGAAAGTAAATCTTCCTAAATCTGGGCTGGTTGCGATCAGAAATGTTGGCAACATAAGGGGTCTGGCTTGTACATTGGACTGTAAGGTATCTTCATTGCCTATGAAGTGCCTTGTCTTGCTCTTGGAGCATCTTTCAAGGCCAAAACTATTTGGGATGAGATGTTGGAGAAGATTGAGCTAGGCTGGATGGGTGGAAGAGGATATATCTGTCAAAAGGGGGTAAGATTGCCGTAATAAAGAGCACACTTTCTAACCTACCCACATATTCCCTATCCTTATTTCCTCTTCCTGCTGGTGTTGCAGCCCCGATTGGGAAGCTTCAATGCAATTTTTTGTGTATTGGGTGGGGCGAGGTGTGTAAGTTTCAGCTTGTGGGTTGGGACAAGGTGTGCTCTCTGGTTATTGGTGACTGGTTGAGGATTTGCAATTTGAGGGCATTCAACAAGGCACTCATAGGGAACAATTGTGGCACTATAATTATGAGAGAGAAGCCTTATGGAAGGTTGTGATAGATCATCGTACCGAGGTGCTAGGCGGAACGGTGTTCTATGAAGTTCGGGGGGAATAAGGAGTGGGATTAAGCAAAAGTAATTGGAGAGGTTGGGTCTTGTTATAGCCATACCAGATTGGTGGTGGGGGATGGCTCTGGGATTAGTTTTTGGCATGATATATGGGTGAGTGATAGGGCCCTTTAGGATGCTTATCCTACAGTTTTCAGAATTGCATGAGAGGAGGCGGCCTCAGTGGCCGAATAACGGGAAATTTCTTTTGTCTCACAAAGTGGAATGCTCGCTTTATTAGGGAGGCTTGTGATTGGGAGGTTGGTGTTTCACAGAATTCTTCAATATGCTGTACTCTTTTGATGTTGGTAGTGATGAGGTAGACAAGATGGTTTGGATGCCTATCGTTCCTTCTAGCAAAGGAAAACTCTACATACGCTTATTCTATGAGACTCTCACTACTCAGGATAGCAATCACTTCCCTCGGAAGAGTATCTAGAGAAGTAAGGCACCCCTCTAGGTTGCCCTTTCTGTCTGGATTGCTTCCTTAGGGAAGATGCCAACAACGGACAATCTAAGGAAATGTTGGATTATCATAATTGATTGGTGTTGTATGTGCAAAAACAGTGTACTCCATTGTGAGTTTGCCAGGCCTGGTAGAATTATTTTTTCAGGAGAGTTGATTAGCATAGATTATGCCTGGGAAGGTGGTTGATCTTGTAGCATGGGAGAGGTCTTAAGGGTAACCCCCAGATTGCAGATGTGAGGAAGATGGTACCCATTTGTTTACTGTGGTGCATTTGGAGGGAAAGAAGTGATTCAAACTTCGAGTTGAGAGTGCTTTTTGGAAGAGCTTAAAAGTTTCTTCTTTAAGACTCTATTTATGTGGACCATAATAGATTTTAATGGTCCCAATTTGCATGATTTCTATGTATCTATCTCTAGATCCTAATTAGGTGCATTATCTTGTATACTATTTGTGTACTTGGGCTATGCTTATTTGAAAAACAAATTGGAGCTTGAATTTGTTAGTAAATTGTGATTAAATCCTAGAAAAATATCATGGATTGTGACCAAACAAAAAAAAAATATGGGAATGAGCATTTCCATTTCTATCTGTATGAGAATGTTCATTTTGCATACCAAACATACCCTTAGTGTAGCAAGCAGTTCCTTAGAAGCTCCTGAGAAATATCTTGTTCTCTCACTATCTTAAGGATGCCCTTGGTCACATAGACTATTGTAAGTTTGGGCACTTTAAGTGGAAGGCTTTACCAGTACTGATTGGGGAGGTTTTACATTAGATAGCCCATCAAGTACGGGATCTCGTATTTTTTTCAGAAGCTTGTTTGGTTATATGGAAGAAAACGAAACAGGCAGTGGTAATAAGTTCTAATGTAAAAGCTGAGTTCAAGACAATGGCTCACACCTATCTCAGATATTTTTGTGATAACTAAGCTGCCCTTATAGCATTCAATTGTCTTTTATAAAGGAATAAGCATATGTGATAGAATATTTAGTTAGATATCATTACACTATTTGTTTTTCTGATAAGTGAGATATCATTACACTATTTTTAAAGTCCAAACATCAACTCGCAGGCATCTTCCCAAGTTAGGATTATATGACCCTTATTCTTCAGCTTGCAGGAAAGTGCTAGAAGTCATGGTATTCTTCTCGTAATGTATACCACGTAAGGGTGTGCTAATCTTTTGTATTACTCTATCCAATAAATATTATTAAATTGTTTGGGGTGGAGTGACTGATTCTCTCCATCCACCATTCTCCCCCAACTTCTTCTCTCTCTTCTTAGTCAACCCTAACTTTAACAAACCCTGAGATTTTATGGAATGAAATGTCTTTAGGTTTTCCATTTCAAAATTACTTTTTTAAGTACTTCAGGTGAAACGCAGATATGTAAAAGAAAGCAGAATCTGATGAGTTTAGGATATGTCAGAAACAGTAGTAGGGTCTTATCTCTTAGGATTCAACTAGCTCTATCTACCTGCAGATTTTGGCACAGATATCTACCAATGGTTCTTATCTCTAAGCAACAAGAGTAGGGTCTTAACACTAAGATATGTTAGCACAGCTATCTATAAAAAGTTGCCAGTCTACCTGCAGATATTTTGGGTGAGACATACCTGTAATGCATAGAACACAACCACCAAGAGATGACCATGCATCTTTGCTGTTCCTCTTGAAGAAGAAATAGATATAAGCCGGGTTGAATGCCCTTAGAACAGTAATATCATGCTTCACTAGATTGTAAAGTCCTATGGATCCCAAAGAGAAGAACCACAATGCAAGTGCAGGAGAAAACATGAAACCAACTTTACCAGTCCCAAATTGCTGTATGCTGAACAACCCCACAAGGATCACGATCGAAACAATAACTACAGCACCTGTAAATGAAACCAATCAGATTATAGGCTATCATGTGAAAAAATGATAATATTGGTTGTCACACACATCTTTATACAACAGCTATTAAAAAAGAAAACACATTAACTACACAGAAATGAAATTTCAAAGACATCAATCTTGATGTCAAGCTGCTCGAGGAAAAATTTCCAAAGATAAATCTCTACATACAAAATGTTGCATTCACAATTTCCTTTATTATCAATAAAATGAAAAATAGAAACTGGTAATCTCAGAACAGCATCCGTATTGACCAATTATAATCAGCTCTCATGTCTTTCGTAAGAAATTGATTATCCTAAAATTAAAGCAAAAAGAAAGATACCCACTTGTACCAAATCCTTGAATTTCACCATTAAGACCACTTACAGCAGAAGTCACTGCAACAAGAAAAATAACTCCACTTTAGCACAAAACCAGACAGCAAATGTACTGTATCAAAAGTGATGGTGTATATCATTGCAATTCCAGCTGCATAGCATAAGGATATTTCATTCTTTTTGATAAGTAAGTTAAGTGTTATTACTTATCAAAAGAGGTGTTTCCCAAGTACACGATGTATACATGAGATACACCTAACCAGAAAGACAAGAAAAAGCAAAAGAGTCTTGGAAAGTAGAAAAGAAAAACCAGTCTTTCCTTTATCTCCAAATACACCGCAACAAACAAGATGGGACCATCTTCCACAATCTTGTAATGACTCAGGGGAAGTCCAATTCACATATGAACTTACACTAAAAAAGACTAGTCAATATAAGAATTGGAATAGGAACCCCTAAGAATATCATAAACTGCAATTGATCTACCAAAAAGTGAGGCATAACCGAAGTTAACTCAAACAACCCAAAGATTGAATTCCATTAAACACTAGCCACCTCACAAGCACGGTGCAATAAAAGATTATCATTCGACTCCTCAGTCCTACACGTGCAGCACAAATCCAACACAATTATATTCCTCTTCCTTAAATTATCCAAGGTGAGAATCTTTTCTATAGAAATATAATGGTCTATAGAAAATGTGGATAATCAGCTCAGACAAGTTAAGAAACCTTTGGTCCCCTATAAGGAATTCATATGGTTTCTGGCCTATAAAGATGAAGAGAAAAAAGAGAAAATATGGGCCCATGTAATCTCTGGCTGCTAATCAGAGCTACATACCTCATGTAACAATAACAGGGTTCACTATTGCAAGGTGCTAGTAAGGATATTCCAGTTTCCAATTTATATGATACTGGATATACTGATATTAGTTAACTCATCAAGTCAAGAAGCCTTCATTCCTACAGCACCAAAGATGTATTGCTAAAAGGATAATTCTGCAACCCTTTGAGGCAAGCTTTTTTACCCTTACAAAGGAGTAGACATTCTTCGCCGATGAAACAAAACCAAATTGAAGATAACTTTGGGCAAGAAGTTTAACAGTGATCGATGATATATGCAACCAAACTCATACGATGTGAGCATCTGTTTATCTTCTTATTTGCAAGCCAATGAAGTATATAACAAGGATAAATACTACTGTCTGCATGCAAAAATGACTTTGTCCGCATGCAAATACATCCTATTCAGATAAGCTAGGAAGGTGGGCAAAATATATGTTCCCTGGAGAATTCTAAAGCATAAATCAGAAAACACAACCACACACAAACACAACCAGAAGTTAAGACAGCACTGCCCTGTCAAGGCAGAAGCTGTGTGTAGAGCCACATCAGTCCCAACAGATCCATATCCAGCAAAAAAAATAAAGTCATCTCTGCATATGCTGTGAGAATGAGAACAAATAGCAATTTCATTCCCAATGGAGATACCCTCTTCATTTATTTAATTTATTTACCAGTTTCACATTTCTTACCCAACAAAACATATTGTACTATTGGGAAACCAAAAATTAGTCCATAAGTTTTTTTTTGATAAGTTAGTCCATAAGTTGAAACTGGTGGTCCTAAATTTTGTAAAATTGAAACAAGTTCTTAACTTGGCATTTTTTTTCATATGGGATTAGTGTATACATGATTCCATAATAGGCAAAAACAGCATATAAACAAGAATCAGTCAAAGATTTAACTAGATTTTGTTTAAGTCTTGTATTCTCCCTGTGTACTTGGGCTCTGCCTATTACTTGGTTTAATAAAATTTCTTTTTACCCATATAAACAATAACCACTACCTCGAAACTACAATATAGAACACTTATTCATTGGATACAACTTACATCGGGTAGCCTATTTCTTCTTGTGTAGATGGGCTTCACCTACTTCATTTGCTTCTAATAAAATTATTTCTTACTTATCAAAAAAAAAAAAAAAACATCTGGTAGCCTATTTCCAACCATGGCATGTCTACAATGGTAGGAGTATAAGTAATGCTCTTCTTCATCATAAGCTTTGTCATCTCCAGTCACACTTGGTGATGTTGCACATTTCATATGGGTGTCATTTAAGTGATTGATAGATGAAATTACTTCAAAATGTGACACATCATCGTTATGACTGGGGATGATAAGGATTAGGATGGAGAGTTGCATTGCTTTTAGGAGTATTAATATTATACTGCCCCCAAACAATTCAGTTACAGGATATCTTTGCAAAAATGTACCTGACATTGCTGGGGTAAGAATACCATCTCCTATAATCATGGAAGTTCCCATCAGAACCAACAGCAACAGTAAGGTTTTCAGGGATGATCTGCTTTCCAAACTCTCTTTTATGTGTAGAGCCCTTTCAAACGCTGGAGTGGGTAGTTTGAGGCGAAAATTTGATATATGTTCATCAGCTGCCTGTCGATTAGGCAGCGTATTAACATTTGCATACCTGCAAATCAGCGAGTATAGAGCAAATGTCCCTCCTACAATTGGAATCATCATGTCTCAATAATTATATGCTCTACCAGACTGCATCAAGTGAAAGGAGAACTCAAAGTAGAGAATTCTTACCTTCTCCATTATCGTTGGCTTTAAGCACTACAAAAATATATTTTGCTAAAGGAAGAAGAGCAATTGTGTACATCACGAGTGATAAAGCCCCCAAGATGTCAACTTCTGACTTGATGGGCACCTTGCTGAACACATCAGCAAAGACATATAAAGGGCTTGTCCCCAAGTCACCGTATACCACACCAAGTGTTTGAAATGCTAATGTAATAGTTTGCCAAAAGTTTTGATCCTGATTCATTAAAGAACAGACTTCAGTATGAAAGGAATAACTACATTGGCATGTAAATTCTTTCATTCCACAATCAATTAAAATTATTTCTGGCTGCGCACATATGCAATCAGTTGTATTTGTGTCTATGTGGAAAATGCATGTCTGTGATTTATAAATGTCCTCTCCATGTGTGGGATGATTTTTTTTCTAAACCCAGCTTTGCCAACATACTACCAGGAACTAATATTCAAAAGTTGCCCTTGTCACAAGCGCAGCCATCTACAAAAGGTTTTACTACTGTTTCCCTTGACAGAACAATAATCATGGACTTCATGAGATGAGCAAATGCAATGCCGCATTGACTGCTCAAGCCTAAAATTATAGCCCTTCTCTTATGTTTATATAACTCTCAAGTCTCCAAGCAAGGACTCTTTGTCAATACACTCAACGATAAAATGGCATAACACACCAACATTGAGTGTCATAGTTGCCCAACAAAGTAGAGAATTATCGGAATCATCAGGAGGTAACTCACCTAATTATGAAGTTGAAACTGCTAATGGAAGAATAATTACAAAGTGAAGGAAAACAAAAAGCACTGTCATGTTTGAGGACCCAAGAAAACAAAAAAGGATTAGCACACGAAAAGCCAATACTCCCAGAAGTTTGGTCAAGGGAGTCAAAGGAGAAGGTCATCCGCATCATTCAAACAGAGATGGTTTATTTTCAGAAGGGTCTCTGAATTCCTATTAGATGATCCCTATACATTAATTTTTTAGGCCAGAAAGAAGCTACGGCAATCTTGAGCAGCTTCACTGGTAGCAGCATGGCATTTTGTTGGCCTACGTTAGGGATGTGGAGTACATGTTAACGCTATTAATTCAACGGATCTCTGCAGTTTCACTTTGCTACTTCTGTTCGGATCATAAATACTGGTCTTTTCTTGAATAAGAGGGTTAGGAGGTTTTGTGGAACGACCCCACAAATTCTTCATCCAAAGTGGAATGTACTATGAGAAGTATTTCATATCGATCGTGACAATATATATCAATATAAGAGGACATGAATGCGATAGCAGAAAAAAAAGAAAAAAAAGAAACACCACACTAAATTTTAGGACGCTTACCTAGACATTGTTTAGAAAACTTCGGCCCTGTTTCATAAATTCTAAGACCATACTGACGAATTTGAAATTAAGAATCGCATGAAAGTATAAATTGTATATTACTTTGGAATTGTGGCCATGAACGCCAGCGATCTCCATGGCTTCACCATCAAAAGAATCAACCCGCTTGGGCCTCTTCACCAGCCTCCTCCTCAAAGATCCATACCCTTGTCTGCCCTCAATTTCATCAAGCACAGGATACGAAGGGAACTCCGCATCCAGCTCAGTACCATCAACCCACCTGGAGTCACTGCCACCACTAGCACTACTACCCACCAGTCTCACACTAATCTCCTCAATTCCATCATGTTCGTCCATGTTTGTACAAAACCCACCCCCAAAAACTTCAGCTTTCGCTCAAAAATGAACCACTCTTGGCTTCGAGCGCTTCGTCCTCCGTTGCTAGCAGTCCCGACTCCTCACTCCTCATAACTAGGAAACAGTGAATAAAATTCTGCTGTCTGCTGCAATCTCTGATTGGTTATTACATGAATTGCGTAACTAAAATTGTTTCCTGGCGCGATTGTTGACTAGCCGGACAGAAATACAGACAGAAAGATAAACGAGAGTACCCGTCGAGATTGTATTGATTTAAGTCCACCTCTCCCAAATAACCGAATTTTTTATTTACTCGTAATCAGTTCTTGTTTGTTTCCCATTTTAAACGAAATTACGGTTAGCTTTAAAAAATGAAAAATTATACTCATATTCTTTACCACACTCCACATAATTTTTTATTTTTTATTGTAAGTACTGGAATAATAAGTAAAAAAATAATAATAATAATTTAACAAGAAAAAAAATAAAAAATAAAAACAAGTATAGTGTGTAGAATGAAAAATACTTTAATTAAAAAAAGATTACATAAAAATAAACAATAAATTGATTTGATTTGATGTGGTACGTTAGATTATAAAATTAATTTTATTATAAAGTAGATCTAACGGATTCTATGAAGGCACATCAGTTTGTAGGATTATTTTATATAATCTCTTTATGTCTATAGCAATTTTCGTGTAAAATAATGAATATCAAACTCATTTGCCCTTTAACATGCAACCTTAGCTTAACAACATAACAATACATTTATTAAAGAATTATGTTATATATAGCTATTTTTGCATAATCCTTACAAACTCCACTTATGTTACTATTTTCGTTAGCAAACATAGACTCCTATTCTTGTACCACACGCCACGTATAATTTTTTTTTTTTTTTATTTCTTAACAAGTATGTGGTATAAGAATAATAAATAGAAGAATTCAATTAATGTAAGAATAAAATAAAAATAAAAATATATAAAAATAAGTATGATGTGTAATGTACAAAATAATGAATAGGAAACTCATTTTCCCTTTAACATGCAACCTTAGCTTATCAGCACAGCAATACTTACTAAAATAGCACAGCTCTCTATTTTCGTGGCAAAGACAGACTGATTTCTTGTTGGTCAATTTTTTTCGTCCGTTTCGAAGCGAAAATGGAGTTACCATCAACGACCTATGGTTTGAACCAAAGCTTGCACTGTTTAATTTATTGAACCATTCAAATTCTGTAATAAATTGACCGCTTTGTTATAACAAAATATCTCCATAACTTCTAACTATTCACACAACCTCTACACACTATATTTTTTTTTTAATTTTTTTAATTTTTTTTCTTTTATCAAATATTTATTATATGAATAATGAATAGAAAATTTTAAATAGTTTAAAAAGAATAAACTCAAATTTTTTTTTTAAAATATTAAAAAATTAAAAAATTTAAAAAAATATGGAGTGTGGAGTGTAGTGGAGGTTGTCTAGCAAAACTCCTTTTGTAATAGAGTTCATTTATTTTAAGAAAATAATAAATTAATCAAGCAATACACAATCAAGCTTGAACTTATTACAAAAATAGGAAAATTGAAACTTTATACACAATCAAACTTTATAAATTGACCACAGAGGACACCATCAGGGTAAGACAAATCTGGAAATCACACCACATTAATATCACAACTACCCAAGCTACACTCCACATTAATGATATCGTTGCGAGGCACGCCACATTAAAGGACTTTGATAAAAGAAACAGTAAAGAAGACATGGACTCCACGGGAGCAGGCACAATTTGTCCCCCCCAGACTCCAGGTATAAATAGCAATTTTCAAGTACGAGAAAGTTCTCTGGTCTCTAAACTCTCATTATTTACAAACTTTCAAAATACTCTACTAACTTTGGTATCGGAGACTCTCCAGTCCCAAAGTTGCCCTTTCCCAGTTTTTTTTTTTTTTTTTCGTTTTTGCAAGCTCAACTTTAAAGATCTGAGTTGCTAGAACTTGGCTTAAATGCTTACAAAACATGATGTTAACAGGAATTGTTAGAAATAGGAGTGCTTATTTTTTATATAAACCGTGAGTGGTGTCCTCCCTCAATAATATGTTAAATAGCCAAAAATTACCTCGAGCAATACTTATATATATAGAGAGAGAGAGAGAGAGAGAGAGAGAGAGAGAGAGAGAGAGAGAGAGAGAATTACCTTGAACAATAATAAGCTACACAAAATGGATTTATATATAGATATTCTTAATCAAAACGTTATGCTGTAGTGGTGTTTGTCTTTACCCTTTTTTGGGCTTTTTCTTCTTTGACACAGCATACCGCATTTGTGCTAAATATTTATTTTGAATTTTGTATTTTAAGTCACATTAATTATCATGATATCATTAAAATAAATGACCACTTAAAATATGACACATCAACTATTTTCTTGACGATGAAAAAATATTTAGTCATACAAAACAAGGAATATTGTACAGCAACAAAGAGCGGTAAGAAAGGGAAAGAAATCGACCAGGAAAGAAAGCCTAAGATTGAAGGAAAATGGAACTCTTATTCTTGAAAGATGATTTTACAACATTCAAAGGCTAGTATTATTTTAGGCAACTCCATGTTCATGCAAGATAACATTGTTTATGAAAGAAAAGATGATAGGAACAACTCCATAAAAATATTCACCAACTTCCTAAAGGATGATAGTTGATTGATGTCCCCACCAACCATTCTAAATCAGGCAACCACTTTATCTTCCTCCATCATCCATCTGTTTTTGTCAGTTTTTAGATCTATTGTCTTGAGTTCATGTGGAGGCAAAATAATGGGTATCAATTATTTAAGGGTTGGCCAACCAGGGAATTTCTTGGTAGGAACAACGGATCACCGCATATAAAAGATGTTGACCTCTTGAAGATGAAGATGAGGAGGAGTTAGTTAGACGTACAATTCAATAAATAAAATAACGGTAGCTAATGTGTGAGAGGATGATTATAATGAATTATTCATATTATCATGCATGAAAGGATAATAAATTAACTAGGAAAAAAAATAACAGCAAAATTAGAGGGTTAATTGATATTGCATAATCTTGTTAGATCAAGACTGGGATCGAATAAAATTAATAAAGTTATGTTAGCAGTGAAATGTGCTTGGTCACCACAAAACAAGTCAAATATGGTCCCATAGAATTAGGGGTGGGCGGCAGGGCTCTTCCACCTGCCACATACTCCGGCCCCCGTCTGGCTGGAGCGAGGGCCCTAATTACTTGTAAGGCAACGAAAATGATAGATATATAACATTTTTTACAAGTTTTTATATAACTATATTTTAAACAATGGACATTTTTATAAAATAACTTATAAAAGTAACATCATTTTACATAAATACCCTTATTTTAAAATATGGTTGTATAAAAATTTGTAAAAAAGGTTGTACATATAATTACTTGTAAGGCAAAAGGTCGAACGGCAAGCATCCCTTTGGGAATATAATTATTTTTAAGTATTCTCATATATTTCTTTGGATATTTTTTTTTCAAATATAAAACATTTTTTGATTTTAGTTTTTTAATTTTTTTTATCTAAGTATTAACTAATTATTACAATTTTTTCAAACTCCTAAACAAAACACAAAACACTATACATGAACTTTTTCAAAATTTCAAATAAAAATTATATTAAAAAATTATATTCAAACAATTTTTTAACTTTATAATATTTTTATTCAAATATTTCTCTCTTCCTTCTCAAAATCTAATAAAGAATTTTAACTCAAATTATTTCATTATTATTCATAAATTATTTCACAACTATTCATAAATATTATGATATATTCTTATCCAAACAAGCCCTAAATAGTAAAGGGACTTCATTGGAGCATCTTCAAACACCTGAAATTTTTTGTTGTTTTCTCCTCCAATCCATTGAAACAGAGAGCAAAGAGAGGACATGCAAGCTTTACAAAATTTTATAACTTAACTTTACCAAGACTTGTGGGTGTAGATTTCAGTGTTGAACAGCATTAAACCTATATGGTATCTACATTTTTATTAAATTTTCTATATTTTAGTTCTTGTAAAGAGTAATGCTACATATAGTCATGGAATGCACAAATACCGTGCAATCGTTTTGAAAAAGAGTGGGATCCACAACTAGCTATGAATGTTCACAACAAGCACCACTATCATAAAGTCATACAATCAGCTCTTGGTCACTTGATTAAAAAAATGCACCAATAGTTTGGCAACACCTGTGAATTATGACTTGTTCTTAAGATAAAAGGTCATGCACAGATTGGAATTTTTGGGACGGAAATTTTTATCCAAAAAATGTCATTTTCGTCCCAAAAACTTTTTAAAGATAGAGAAATTTTGTCTCTAATTCGTCTAAAAAAGCCCTTCTTGAAAAAATTTTGCAGACAAAATGTTTTTTGTCCCAAAAAATACTTTTAGGGATGAAATTTGACCGACTAGTTTGAACCGTTAGAATGAAATTTTCTTTGGGATGAAACGGTTTCCTCCCAAAATATTGTTCGAACCAAATAAATTGTTCAAACTATCGGTAGTTGTTTGGACGTTATGAAAATTTAATTCAAACAATACAAATTTATTTGATTATGTTCGAATGAAACCAGTGTTTGAACCCTTTATTTTTGTTCGTAAACGTCGATTTGTGTTCAAATAAAAATAATCTGATCGAACATCCTTGAAAAATGTTCGAATTATAAAATATGTTCGAACTCTTAGTCCGATAATCTTTTGTCGAACAGTTTATTGTTCATTCGAGCATAATAGTATGTGTTCGAATGATCAAACATGCAGTGTTAGAACCTATTACTAATCTATTCGAACCAGAGTGACGATTCTTAGTTTCATTCAAATGGCTTTAGGTTGCTCTTTCGAATGGCAGCAAAAGATGTGTTCGAACGATAATAATTAGTAATTTACTGTTTGAACTGAATATGTTATGTTCAAATGGTAATAATGATATAGTAAACTATAATTAAAACATCACAATTGTTCAAATGTTACATTAAGTCAAAATAAGTCAAAAGATATAAAGGAAGAAAATAAGTTCTAACTTGGTGGTGACATAAAGTTCTGGGACATCATTAACTGCATCTATTCAAACATTTTTTGGGATTGAATTTCCATCTTTTTCTGCACGTTTTGTTCTAATCACGCCTCCATATCTGCTACCTAATGTAATTGAGCCTTCAACTCTCGTTGCTTGGACCTCAACTGTTCAATTTTGAGCCTTGCTTCCTTTAAGTTTTGAGAGTTGTTATTCGACCTACCTTAAGAAGAGGATGACGTTGAGGAATGCTTCATGCAACTTCCTACAACACTCAAATATCCAGAACGAGTTCCAAGAGTCTGAAAAAAGATCTTAACATTGTTAGCAGAGGATTCATTAGATGCAGAAACAACATTTTTCCAAAGTGAAACCATCTTCTCCTACAAAAAAGAAAAAGAAAAGAGAAATCATTAAAAATAAGATAAATATTATTACTCAATACAAATATAAAAAAATTAAACTTACATAATTGCTTATGCTTCAAGACTAGTCCAAATACCATCACAATTTCTATGCGATTTAGCATACAATTGGGTTCGATTATAATTAGTAGGACTATCTTGTTCTTACCAAAGAAAAATCTATATTATAACTTCAATCACAGAATATACAAGGCTAAATATTTTCCAAGTGTTCCGTTTTTCTAAGCAAAGTTAGGAAATAACCCTTCCTATGCTTGGAGGGGGATATTTGAAGCGAAGGAATGGTTGAGGGCAGGCTGTCGGTGGCGAGTTGGCACGGGGGAAAATATTAAATATGGAAAGATGCTTGGGTGCTAGGTCATAGCTGTTTGTAGCCAGGAATTGATGAGATTTCTATGAATGAGGCACATGAGGAAGCAACGGTAGATTTACTAATCGATAAGGATACTAGATTGTGGAAGATATTTCAAGTTAGATCTCTCTTCAATCCAAATGTGGCAGATAAAATCCTTCAAATCAGGCTGTCAAATACGGAGTATATGGACAAGTGGATTTGGAATGAAGAAACAAATGGGAACTTTACTGTGAAGAGTGCTTATAGGCTGATATAAACTCTGAAATATGAAGGTAATGGCGAAAGCTCCTCTCTAATGTCTAATAAGAAGATTTGGAAGAGTATATGGCAGATAAAAGTTCCAAATAAAATGAAGATCTTTACATGGCGAGCTTGCAAAAATATTCTACCAATCTTGACTAATTTGATCCATAAAAACATAGAGGTGGAGAATGTCTGTTGTTTTTGTCAGGTACATGGGGAGGACGTGGCACATGCTCTTCTTTTTTGCTCTCATGTTCGACTGGTATGGCAGTAGTGGTTCCCTTTATTGCAGCAGGTTTAGCAGTGGGTTCAGCAGCAAGTAACTTTCTTGGACCAGGTCAGAGTTGTCTTGGAAAGAGGAAATGAGGCGGATTTTACTTTGTATTTTCTGATTGCATGGAGTTTGTGGTTTAGATGTAATAAGATGATGATGGAGAGAAAGGTGGTCGAACCCAGGGCAGCAGTTAATCATGCCCTTTCTCTTCACTATATTTTTGTCCAGTTGAAAAAGTCTAATGCAATGGAGAGGAGAACAATTTGCAGATGGCAACCACCTCCACCGGGGTTCTTAAAGTTGAATATCAATGGTGCAGTTTTTGCTGATGTGGGGAAAGCTGGAATAGGAGTGGTTCTACGAGATGAAGGTGGTAAAATTGTCATGGCCGCAACTGTAAAGGAAGATTTTGTTGATGAACCCAGTACTATCTAAGTGCTAGCTGTTATGAGAGGCTTGCAGCTCTGCCTCCCGTTTGGGATATCTAAATTGGTGGTAGAATCTGATTGCTTAGTATTGGTGTAGGAATTACAAGCTACACAAGAACCTTTCTCCTCAAATGGGAATTTGATAAAAGATATAAAAGAGATGATGATGCGGTTCACAGAGATACATGTTCGACATGTCTATCGGGAGGGTAATGGGGTAGCACATAGCTTGGCACAGTTTGCATGGAATGTAGCTACTAGTCAAATGTGGTGGGAACATGTCCCAGGTTTTGTGGATCATGACCTTTGGTTTGATCAGTTTGCTGTGTAATGCTTTTTCTTATGAATGAAAGTTTCATTGGTTATAAAAAAAAAGAAAAAAAAAAGAAAAAAAAAAAGAAAAAAAAAAGAACTTTGATGTAGTTTAGCATTGAACACAATTTATATTCTAAATTATCGTATTTTATATACTTCCATGATCGAGTGTTTATTTTTTGTTCTTAATGCTTACAATTTTCTAACTAATTATTGTTCAATTTATTGAATCACAATGAAACCGAGGGTGATTTGTGATTAAAGCTCTAGGATTAAGCACCATTAGTTGAGCGAAAGTAAAGATTCTTTAACGCGACTAGGTATTTTTTTTTTTAAAATCCAAAGAACTTAATAAGTCTTCAATTAGTTAAATTCACATAGAGATATGAAGTTATTAGTTGAAAATATTTTTGGTATTGTTCGAGAGAAAATATTGAATTGAATAGTTAATGGATTTTTATCATCAACTTGGGATAATTGGAATTCTATAACTAGGAAGAATAAATTGTGTGAGATTTACTAGGTGAAATCAAACGCTCTAAATCTATTTTTATTATCTTTAAAATCTTACTTTTAATGCTATTTTCTTCAGTTTAATTTAGATAATTTATTCTTCAAATATCGGTTTTCCAAATAGTAATTAATTTAGTAAAGTTCAGTAATCAATATCATAATTATTTCCTGTGGGTTCTACATCTGTTTTCTTTAAAACACTTTACTACTTGTTACGATTATGTACACTTGCAGAGATATTTTTATGCGAACAAGCTTTTGGCGCTATTTCTAGGAAATAGTTATTTGTTATTGACATTGATACTAGCTAGATTTTTACTACTTGAACCTTACGTTGGATCAATAAAGAGAAAAAGAAAGAGGTTGCCACATCTAAATTTAATATGGCCGACCAGGAGCACATAAGAGATTATGATATGCCCTCTGTCAATGGAGTGACATCTAGTATAAGGCAGCCAGCTATACAAGCCAATAACTTTGAGATCAAGCTGGCCATCATTCAAATGATTGAACAAACCATCTAGTTTGGGGAGCTGTCACAAGAGGATCCTAGTCCATAGTGCAAATTTTCTAGAAATTTGTAATACTTTTAAACACAACGAAGTGACAGATGATATGATTCGATTGAGACTTTTTCTTTTCTCACTTAAGGTAAAAGCAAAAGTTTGGTTGAACTCTTTGCCGCTTGACATCATCACTACCTAGGAGGAGTTGGCACAAAAATTCTTAGTAAAATATTTCCCTCCGGCCAAGATAGCGAAGTTAAGGAATGATACCACTAACTTCACCCAATTTGACGGTGAATCATTATATGAGGCATGGGAGAGATACAAGGATGTATTGCGCAAGTGTCCATATCATGACCTCCCAGCCTGGCTTCAAGTACAGACATTTTACAATGGTTTGGGACCCACAAATCGATCTATGGTTGATGCAGCCAGATGAGGAGCATTAATGAGTAAGACCCCTGAAGCCGCATATGAACTTCTGGAAGAGTTGGTGTCTAACAACTATCAATCGGCCACAGAGAGAGCAATGCCAAAGAAGGCGGCCAGTGTTGTTGAACTTGACTCTATGTTCGCAATTGCGGCCTAGTTGGCAAATATATCCAAAAAACTAGGTAAAATGAACGTTAATGTTATTCAAACTAATGTTGTTTGTGATCATTGCGCAGGAAATCATTCAAGTGTCGATTGCTAATTGGGGAATCATTTTGCCCAATTGAGTTATGAACAAGCCCATTACGTGTCCAGTTTCCAACATCAAAATAATCCTTATTCAAACATGTTCAATCTAAGATGGAGAAATCACCCTAACTTTTCATGAGCAATAACCAAGTGTCGGTTAGACCACCTCAACAGTTTCTACAGCAAGAGAAGAAGCTAACACTTGAAGATATGCTTATGCAGTACATGCAAAAGAATGATATGGTGATCCAAAACAACTCGGCTTCAATCCGCAATCTTGAAGCACAAATCGGTCAGCTCTCAAACATGCTTACTAAGAGGACAATAGGGACTTTACCGAGCAACACTGTGACCAATCCAAAGGAACATGTCAAAGCCATAACATTGAGAAGTGGACAGACATATGACCAGCCACAGACAATAAAGACCGAGCAAGATGCAGAAGCTGCTAAAAATGTGGAGTTCGAGAAGAAGGAAATTGAGTACGAGGTAAAAGAAGCAAAGCGGGATGCGACTGATCAGCAAATTGAGAAGACTAAAGAGAATAAAGGAACATATCAAAACCCAAGAAATTCAGGGAATTTATTTCTGAAACTTATTCTCCTTCAATTTATGATTCACCAATTCATTTTCCGCAAAAATTAAGAAAAACTAAGATTGATAATCAATTCTCTAAATTTCTGAGTATATTTAAGCAACTGCATATTAATATTCCTATCATTGAAGCTTTAGAGCAAATGCCTAAATATGTAAAATTTTTTAAGAATATATTATCAAACAAGTGGAAGTTGGAAGAGCATGAGACTGTAATGCTGACCGAGAATAGCAGTGCAATTTTACAAAAGAAGTTGCTGCCGAAGTTGAAAGATCAGGGGAGTTTCATGATCCCTTGCAATATAGGAAATTCAAATTTTGATAAAACTTTATGTGACTTAGGGGCAAGTATTAATCTAATGCCTCTCTCTGTTTTAAGGAAACTTGGTCTTGGAGAAGCAAAGCCGACCACCATTTCTCTACAGTTGGTCGACAGATCTATTAAATACCCAAGAGGACTCATTGAGGACGTACTAGTGAAAGTTGATAAGTTTATCTTCTTGGCCGACTTCGTATACTCGATATGGAGGAGGATGAGGAGATCCTTTAGAAAATGGGCCGGTCTTTCCTTGCAACGATGAGAACTTTAATTGATGTCTAGCAAGGGAAACTCAATTTAAGGGTCAAAGAGGAGCAGGTCATTTTTGACGTATTTAAATCTATGGAATTCCCTTCCGAGGTACATTCTTGTTTTTAAATAAGCGACCGAGACGTGGTCATGACTAATAAGACTTATGGAGCTGATTTTCCAAAACTACCACTTAAGGTATGTCTTACTCACTCTACATCTATTGAATTCGAAGATGAAAATTTTAGGGAATGTGAGAGATATTTAGAGGCTACACCATCATTTCCTCCTTCAAAAAATCGAAAGTGGAAAAGCTAAACTCATCTCAGCCGACGTCTCCAAGTAAGGAACCGCCCAAGCCTAAACTCAAACCGCTTCCATCAAATTTAAGGTATGCTTTCTTAGGCCAGGACTCTACTTTTTCAATTATTATTAGCAGTTCCTCGAGTGATGTAAGGGAAGAGAAGTTGATGAAAGTCTTGCAGGAACACAAAATGGCCTTGGGTTGGACCATCTCAGACATCAACGGAATTAGTACTGTAATTTGCATGCACAAGATTTTAATGGAGGATAATTTTAAAATGATCGTCCAACCCTAGAGGAGATTGAATCTATCGATGCAAGAAGTGGTGCATAAAGAGGTATTGAAGCTTTTAGATGCCAAGATCATTTATCCAATCTTAGATAGTGCATGGGTAAGTCCAGTGCAAGTCATTCCAAAGAAAGTAGGGATAACCATGATCAAGAATGACAACAATGAACTCATACTGACGAGAACGGTCACAGGATGACGAGTATGCATAGACTATCGAAGACTGAATGATGCAACTCGAAAAGACTATTTTCCCTTATCTTTTATTGATCAAATGCTAGAAAGACTTGCCGGCCACGCTTTTTTATTTTTTTTTATTTTTTTATGAAGAGTGGGCAATCACCTGTCCAGTGGTGACTCCCTTCTGAATTTATTAATAAAACCCTCACTTATGGCAAAATAAAACCGTAGAAACAAAAACAAGGACCTTAAAAGAAAACAACAAAGAAATCAAACCCAAGAAAGACTCTAAACAATCAAATACTGTTTTCTAGATGGATATTCTGGTTACAATCAAATAGTCATTGCACCTGAGGATCAAGGGAAGACTACTTTCACTTGTCCTTATGGCACTTTTGCATATAGGCACATGTCTTTTGGTCTTTGTAATGCGCCAGCCATTTTTTAAAGATGCATGATATCCATCTTCTCGGACAGGGTGGAAAATTTTTTAGAAGTCTTTATGGATGACTTCTCGATTCTTGGTCACTCTTTTGATAATTGCTTATGTAATTTATCTTTGGTTTTGCAGAGATGCAAGGAGAAAAATTTTGTTTTAAATTGAAAAAAATGTCACTTCATGGTTGATGAGGGAATAGTGCTCTGCCACCACATTTCCTTTAAGTGAATTGAGGTCAACCGAGAAAAGATAGAAGTTATTGACAAACTCCCACCACCGACCAATGTGAAGGGTGTGAGGAGCTTCTTGGGTCACCCCGGATTCTATCGTCGGTTTATTAAGGATTTTTCCCAAATTACTAAACCTCTCTGCAATCTGTTGATTAAAGATATAGCCGGTTTGAACTTTCTGATGAATGCTTGCATGCTTTTGAAACATTGAAAAAGAAATTAATTTCAACACCTATCATTGTATCATCAGATTGGAATTTACCTTTTGAATTAATGTGTGATGTTAGCGATAATGCTATAGGGGTTATTTTGGGGCAGAAAAAAAATAAAATTTTTCATGTTATTTATTTTGCAAGTCGGACCTTAACAAAAGCTCAACTTAATTATGCTACTATAGAAAAATAATTGTTAGCGGTTGTGTTTGCTTTGGACCAATTTTGTTCTTATTTGATAGGTTCGATGGTGGTTGTCTACACCGATCACTCAGCTCTTAAATACTTGCTGTCGAAGAGGGATACCAAACCAAGACCGTTAAGATGGATTTTGCTATTACAAGAGTTCGATTTGAAAATAAAAGATAAGAAAGGTACCGAGAATTTAGTAGCCGACCACTTATCTCATCTTGAGCTTAAAGAGGCGGCTGGCGAGGAGAAATTTCCAATTAATGAGATCTTCCCGGACGAGCAATTAATGGCTATACAAGTCGTTCCATGGTATGCCGACATGGTAAATTATTTTGTATCCAGAATTCTACCGGCCTAGATGGCATATCAACAAAAGAAGTTCTTCTCTGACTTGAAATATTATTTTTGGGAGGAACCTTTTCTATACCAGCACTGCGCGGACCAGATAATCAGGAGATGTGTGTCCGAGGAGGAAATGGAGAGCATGTTCAGACATTGCCACTCATTGGAAGTTGGCGGCCACTTTAGTGGAGCAAAAACAGCAACGAAAGTTTTACAATGCGGCTTTTTTTGGCCGATTATTTTTAAAGACTCTTTTAATGTTGTTAATTTATGTGATCATTGTCAAAGGGTTGGCAACATTTCTAGGAAACATGAGATACCTTTAAACAATATTTTAGTAATTGAATTATTTGATGTTTAGGGTATAGATTTCATGGGTCCTTTTCCATCCTATATTCTAATAAATTTATGTTGGTTACTGTAGATTATGTCTCCAAATGGGTGGAAGTGGTCGCCTTGCTGACCAATGATGCGAGGGTCGTAGTGAATTTCCTGCGGAAGAATATCTTTTCCCGATTCGGCACTCCAAGGGCCATAATCAGTGATGGCGGAAAGCATTTTTTCAATCACCAATTTAAAGCACTACTGACTAAGTATGGAGTTACCCATCACGTGGTGACACCATACCATCCTCAAACAAGCGGCCAGGTCGAGGTGTCCAATTGGGAGCTGAAACGCATACTGGAGAAGATCGAGAGTGTCTCTCGGACAGACTGGGCGAGAAGGTTAGATAACGCTCTGTGGGCTTATCGGACAACATTCAAAACACCGATCGGGATGTTGCCTTATCGGCTCGTTTATGAAAAAGCATGTCATCTGCTCGTGGATCTAGAACACATAGCCTATTGGGTGATGAGAACATTGAACTTTGATTTACAAGCGGCTAGCGAGAAGAGGATACTGCAGATCAAGGAGATGGATGAGTTCCGTAATGATGCTTATGAGAATGCTCGGATTTACAAAGATAAAACTAAAAGATGGCATGATAAGCATAATCTGAGAAGGAAATTCGAAGTCAGACCAAAAGTTCTATTATTTAACTCAAGACTTCGACTCTTTCCAGGAAAGCTACGCTCTCTGTGGTCGGAACCGTTTGTGGTGACCCGTGTCTTTCCCTATGGGGCAGTTGAAGTCCATCACGAGATAAAAGGCACATTTAAAGTAAATGGACAGAGATTAAAACCCTATGTGGATGGAGACTTTAACTCGAAAAAGTGTTCAATCGATCTCGCTAGTAATAAATGATGAGAGGACAATGTCTAGCTATAGACTTTAAATAAAGCACTTTTGGGAGGCAAGCCAATTTTTTATTTTATTTGATTCCTTTTACTTAATATTATTCCTTTGCTTTCATCTTGCAGGAACGAAGAGGCGAGGAGATCTCCAAGGAGTACATGGCTGCACCTTCAAGGAAAATATTCAATTGGTAAAACTGGACAAAATCAGGAGAGTATCTCTTACCTTCTCTCATTCTCTGCTTTAGTTTTTCTTCTTTTTTCCCATTGAGGACAATGTGATATTTAAGTTTGGAGGGAAATGATATTATTTTATTTAAAAGTAATAATAATAAATAAAATAAAATAAAATAATAAAAAGTAATAATAATAATAATAATAATAATGATAATAAAAAAAGTATGATTTGATGAATAAAAAACCTATGATAAGAATGTGATTGAAATGGATTAAAATTTTAGGAAAAATTCTCATTGCTTAAGTCTAGTTGTTAATTCTTTACTTGATCTTACTTAATTTGATATCTTCTATGTTCAATGAATGTTTATTATGATCATTAATCGTTTTGAGTACCTAGAGAAATGTTATGTAAATTTTGTGAATGTATGGTCTCAACTTACTCTAAAACTTGTTTGATTACAATCAAGGCGAAATCCTAGACATAATATTACTGGGGAAACGATTAAAGTATTCTTTGGACTGATTGAGCCTTTCAAGCTTACCCATTTATTATCTTTATCCCTAACCACCCCTTTGAGTTTTATTGAATTATATTTTGGCCTTATATTTTTCTTTCTTGTAAATCTCATATTTTCTGCCCTATTTGAGCTTAAACACTAATTTCCTTACTTTTCAAGAGAAATAAGTTTACACAAAGTCACAACATCACAAGAGCATGAAAGGCAAGACAGGTAGAAGGTCTACAAGTAAAGTTAATTATAGCCATATTATCAAAATCATAAGTTTGGGGGTATGAAAAGTCAACTCGTCTACTGTGTGGCTAACAAGAAAAGGCCGACAAGAGTCATCCACAAAGGTAGTCGAGAAAGTATGGAATAAATCCATGATGAAAAGAAAAGAAAAGAAAAAGAAAAGAAAATGTCCAACCTGCCGAATAGAGGAGAAAAGATAGAGATACTTGAAAGTACAATAAAGAGAGGTATGTTGAGAGATTTACAATGATTTAGAAGAGATGTTAGAAGTGAGAATGCTCTATTTGTTCTATTGGTGTTCAAACTTAAGTTCTCTTCCTTTGTTTGAATCTTACATTTCCTTTGTAGCCCTCACCCTAACCTTACATTACAAGCTTAATAAAGACCTATTGATCCCTGGTGATAATTTATGTTCTATGTTAGTGGAAAGTGATTTGAAAAGCAAGCCTATGGACTTTTTAGAGATCCATTATTTATTTACTTGTTTGCATAAAACTATCCGGGGTACTAATAATGAAGTGAGAATGATGGGTATGCATAAATGTGAGGATGGATAATGCGGTGAAATTGAGTTTTGAATTAACTTTTGGGACTTTTGATCATGAATAATTCCTTTGAATTATAGACTTTAGGCAATCTTAGAGGTAATAAATTTTATGAATCAAACCAATGCTTGTTTTGATTGTTTTTCTTTTATTCTTTTCTCGAGGGCGAGTAAAACTTAAGTTTGGGAGTATTTGATAAGTGTGATTTTATGTGATTTTTATTACTCTTTTAATTATAAAAAGTGTCAGTTTTCCTTCAATTTTATTGATTTTATTTTCTTTCTATATATTTTTCTTTATTTTCTTAAATTTGAAGGAATGAGAAGATTTAATACAAAAGGAAAGAATTTTGATACAAAATAAGAGACTATGGCAACCAATATTGGCCACAAGAGTTAGGCGATAATGAGATATTTTACCTTAAGGGTGAAAAGACTTGGCGCAAGGCTTCGGGCTACTAGATTGGGCAACCAGTCTAAACAACCAACTTAAGTAACCAACCTATCGTGAACAACAACTAGAAAATGCGAGTAACTTTATCACTCTGTAGGTTGGCGAGAGGGTTCTATCATCCCGATCGGGAGTCTTTCCTCTCGGATGGCGAGATGGATCTATCATGCTGATCAGGAGTCTTTCCTTTCGGTAGGAGCGGAGACCAGTTATATTCAGCACACACGGCATCTACCCGGTGGGACTTTTCCAAGTTCCGCAATCAATTTCCTGACCACCAAATCCTCCCGAACTCTTTAAATCAAGCCGCATATCACTGAATCTTTCATTTTAGATAATCTCGTTATTTTTGAGATAATTTTTTTTATGTTAACTTTTATCTTTAGAAACTATTTTCCAAAACTTTAGGCTAGATTGTAGCCGCATTTATCTTGTTTCCAGATTTAAATTCTGACATCTATTTAATCTCATTTTGTAAGATGAATAGAGGAGAGTTTTGAGTTTGAGAGAGTCTGAGTTTTAGATTTTCAATAGTCCAGACTTTATCGTTTAAGTTTCTTCAAAGGAGGCAAATTTGGGAGAGCATAGGCAAGAGCCGCATGCTTCATCAACCAACTCCAATGAAGAACATTAGTTTTATTCTTGTTCTTTTCAATTTCATTATGAACTAATTTTATTTTATAGAGTTTTGATGTAGTCTAGTATTGAACACACAATTTATATTCTAAATTATCGTATTTTCAATATTTCCATAACTGAGTGTTTATTCCTTGTTCTTAATGCTTGTAATTTTCTAGTTAATTATTATTCGATTACAATGAGATCGAGAGATGATTTGTGATTAAAACTCTAGGATTAAGCACTATTAATTGAGCGAAAGTAGAGATACTTTACCACGACTAGTGTGATGTTTTAAGAAAAATTCAAAGAACTTAGTAAGTCTCCAATTAGTTAATTTCACATAGTTATAGAGTTATTAGTTGGAGATATTTTTGATATTATTGAAGGGAAAATATTGAATAGTTAAGGGATTTTTATCATCAACTTGGGATAATCGGAATTCTATAACAAGGAAGAATAAATTGTGTGGGATTTGTTAGGTAAAATCAAACGCTCTATATCTATTATTATTATCTTTAAAATCTTACTTTTAATACTATTTTCTTCAGTTTAATTTAGATAATCTATTTTTCAAATATTGGTTTTTCAAATAGTAATTAATTTAGTAAAGTTCAGTAATCAATAGTATAATTATTTCTTGTGGGTTCGACATCCATTTTCTTTAAAACACTTTAGTACTTGTTATGATTCTGTATACTTGCAGAGATATTTTTATGCGAACATGCACCCCTTGTACAATTGTCGTTGTGCATCCACCCACAATCTTCCAAAATTTGTGCTTGCCTCAGATGATTGAGTAGATGTCCCTTATGCATCTCTCGTCCTAAATATTCCAGCACCAAGATCACCTAAAATCTCTGTCCTATCCTCTCCATTATCTTCACTATCATCAGATACATCCACATTTATGTCATTTATGTCGTTGTCATTTTCTTTTCCATTTGTTTAACCTGAGCGCAAAATCTGATTCCTGAGCAAATGGTTTGCCATGTAAGATCTACGGTAAGTATTTATGATCGATTTCATTGATGTATAGATGCTCTTCCACTGTCACCAAGTTATAAGAATTAAGGTTTTTGCACTTCATGCACAGACATCTTATAAAAGCTCGAGTGTCAGCACTCCCCCGAGCAAAGCCTATTAATAAGTTCACCCCTTGTGCATATTCTTTTTACTCTCTTCCAAGTCTATCTTTTCGAGGCATCCAATTCTTATCCATTGTATTTGCACTAGTACACTACCACTACAGAAAACCAAAGTCAAGTTACAAGGATAGGCACTATCACGTGTCTTTCCATATTCTCTGCTTATATAAATTTCATAAGGTAGTTGGTCATATCTCATTCAAGAGACTATCACATCGCATATATACTCAGTCTAAAACTCTCATGTCAGTCGAAAATTCGGCATATATACATCGCATATTTTTCCTGTATTTTTCAGTTGCAGCTGTAACTTCAGTTTCATTAAATGAAATGAAGTTTATTTCCCATAAAAAAAATATTACTAGTATAAGATAACTAGTATAATATAAACTAATATAATATAACTAGTATATCTAGTATAATATAAGTAACTAGTATAATATAACTAGTATAAGATGACTAGTATAATATAACTAGTACATAATTATGACTATACTATTCATACTATACTAGTAAAAATATAACTCAAAGAATATTTTAACTTACTATATAATATTTGTGATTAGAGTATAATATCAATAGGCTATACTATATAACTACTATATTATGTTATATTATATTATAAGTAGTATCATATAATGAGTATCATATAACTACTATAATATAACTATACTTTACCTTACTATTTATAATAGAGTCATTCTACATAGGGCTGTAAGTGAACTATTCTGTTCAATAGCCAGCTCGATACTCTTCCTGCTAAATTCGAATTGAAATCAACTCTTGAAAAAAAAGTTCGCTCATGAAAGCAAATACCCACTCGATTAATAAATAACACATACTCGACTAAACTTGACTCATCATTAAGGGCTGCTCGTTTATGCCTGAGTCGACTCATTAGCCCGACTTGATTAAAACTCATTCATATGTTTATAAATATATGCATACACCTATATATATGTACATATACATATATATATTTATGTATTAGCTAATAATATAAGCATAGCACTTATAATTAAATATATGATATGTAACCTAATTACTTATGCTTCTCTAGGCATGTCTCGTCCTGCAGTAAATATAAGAAAGTATTTTACTTTAACGTTATGATATTTTCAAAGTATGATTTGACCAATGCGTGCATGTCAGACTGGCAACTAGAAAGAGGTCATGATGTTAAGTGCATAGAATGTAAGAAGTATCAGAGACTAAGCATGGTTAGAGGTTAAGGATAGATGATGGAACGTTAGGACATGTAGAATTAGCTGCTAGCTAATTCAGGAACGGACTAGAAACGTTAGAGGGACTGTAATAGTTAAGAAAAGCATGAACGACCACGAGCTAAGCTAGGACCGAGACGGAAGATGAGATGGAAACTTCAAGTTTTGCCTACAAGAGCCATGGATCGGAAGGCACGAGCATGGCGTGATGGATGGGCTCAAGCAATTTGAGCAGGCCATGAGGATGCTGACGAAGGGCTGACGAAACGTGGAGGGCAAAGTTACATGCAAGGATCGACAACGATGCTAGACGTGCACAAAGGTGTGTGAAGATAATGCGAAGGCTCATTCGCATTTCCCATCGTAGAGATGGGTAAATCCTTAGAACATTGCACAAATTCCTAGAACTTTAAGCAAATTCTGAGGATGGAATTTATTTTAAGGAGGGTAGATTGTAATACCCTGCTCCTTCCTTCTTTCTGACGTAAGCAATTACGTCTGATGCGACAGCTTGTCCGCTCCTCTTTAGTGTCTAAGAGCCCCGTTATGTGTGCCAAACCCCGATGGTGTGTTTTAAAAGATACTATGTAATTTATAAAGCTAACTTGTATTTTAAAGTTATGTGTATTTTAAATGGAAGATTCCTAGTATTATTTAAATAAACAATATTTTAAATAACTCAATTATAATATCTTTGAAGAGCTCCAAGAATATTATAATTGTGGGAATCATTTTATATAAATAATTCCAGTTATTTAAAATATTATGTGATTTAAATAATGATGGAATCTTTATATTAATTTACAAGTTTTACTCTTTTAAATATTTTAAGTAAGCCTTCATCATTTTATAAATGATGAGGGAATATTATTTTAAATAATATTCTATCTTTATTTCTCTCAGTGCTTTTAATTAAATAAACGTTTACCCGTTTTTAAATTAGTATTTAAGGGTCATCGTAGACCATTTTATAGACCCCAGATGTCGAGTTTTAGGATAAAACTCCAGCCTCTCTCTCTTTTCCCTCACCTTTTCCCCAGCCCTCTCTCTTTCCTCCCTCTCCCTCTCGGCTTGTTCTGCACGACACCACCCCCATGCCGAACGCTCCACTGCCCAGCCCAGCGCCGCCGTGCACCGGTGAGTCTCACCTCCACCACCACTGGCCTCCTCTCCGTCCGGCGAGCCTCCCTGCCCCGGTCTTACTCCCTCACGCTCTCTCTTCCTCTCCCTCGGCAGTGCATAGCCCGAATGGGCTTGATGTCCATTGCATCGCCGTGCGCCGTCCTTCGACGCCACCACCTCCACGGCAGCCTCCCCTGCCACCGACCGGCCCCCTCTAGCGAGCTCAGCCCCTCCCATGCAGCCACATTCCTCCTATGCACGAGCACAAGCTCCTCCACGCAGGGTTTCACTTTGCAGCCACCTAGCACTGCTGTGCGCGACCATCTCGACCATTGGATACCACCACGAGACTCCTTAGGTCTCCCATTTCCTCCTCCCTTAAACCCACGACCGGTAGCCCCCTTGTCCACCTCCCGGTGCTCCTCTCTCTCACGCACGGGTTAAGCCTTCCTCGCCGTCGTACACCGCCAGTCACGGTGGGTGACCACCCTCTCTAGCACCCTCAGGCCACCACGAACCCAACCGGACCACCTTTGGCCCCGATCTGTCCCCCATGCACGCATACTCTCTCTCACTCTCCCATGGCTTTTCCCTCCCTCACAGTGCACGGCCAACCCCTTTCCACCACCATGGACCACCGTACCGCCACCACAGAGCCTCCACAGCTCCACCAGCAGTTCCCCTTAGCTGAGCCCTAGGCCCAAACCACCACTTTATGTGGTGGGTAATCACTGCACATGATGGACAGTCACTGCGCGTGACTGGCCGCCACTGTACACTGCTAGATCCACTGTGATACGCCACCTTGCCACCATCACATGGCCACCTTAGGCCCTTCCAAGACCACAACTAGCTATCCAAACGCCTAATCAGTCACTGTATGCAGTGTAGCCACCCCGTACGTTCCTCTGGCGTTATCGCTGTGACGATCAACGAGCGACGCACGGGATATAATTCTCTGTCCCTCACTATTTATGTTAGATGCTAGCTAGTTGACTAGGTTGTGGACTGTGCTGCTAGTTAGAGGGTTCGCTATGTAGTATGGTGATGTGATGGGCTGTGATGTGAAGTGTTGGGCTTAGTTGGGATGTGTGCTGTGTAGTGTTGTGGACTGTGCTATGAAGTGTGGTTGTGGTTTGTGTGGCATAGTGGTGATGTGGCGTAGTCCTGTTTAAAGGGAGTACACGTGGAATATACTCCATGTGGTAGAGCGACGCACCATATGGTGTGTGTGTAATAGTGGTGATGTGGCGTTGCATGTGTGAAGGAAGTATATGAGGAGTGTACTCCATAAGGTGCAGCGATACACCGTATGGCGTGTCGCGAGGATAAGGGTGATTGCGTAGTTGGTAGGAGAAGAACTCTGTGTATGGTGTCGGGAACTGTGGAATAGGGTCCCGAAATGGTTGTGAAGTATGGTTGTAGTCCAAGGCGACGGGTGTTGCCATATGATTGGCTTTTGGCCTGGAATAAGTGCGAAGTGGCTAACGAGTATCAGAGTAGTGCAGCGGAAGCATGATTGGGCAACGTCATGAAGTGACGTGGCCAAGTAGAAGTCATGCGGTGATGGGTTAGGATGTATGTGAGGTGACATGACAGGGTCACTGTGTAACTTAGGATTAGTCTCGAGCTATATGGCGTGACATAAGGTGTGTTCATGAATGAAGTCCCATTGTGTCAAATGTTAGGATGAACTATCATGAGGTACGGCTAGCATGAAGAGTTGTGCTAGCCGAGTAAGAGAAGGTTGGTATCGGAGTATGGCGCTTGCCCATACGAGCTTGTGACCAATATATTAAATGCTGGTCTTAAGGGATAAAGGGGTAAGGTACGTATGTGTTCTGGTTAGACGCATGTACTGGACGGATTCACCATATGTAATGGCTAATTTGTCCTAAGTATGGTTACACGGTGCTTAAGCCTCAGAGTGGCTTGGAGCCATGTGACGTGTATGGATAGTCATGAGGAGTAGAGTAACCTAAGATACATGAGGGTACTGTCTAAGAATGGGATGCATGACTTAGTCAGTCTAAGTCATGCGTCAGAACGTGGTTAATGAGAAGAATGAGACAGAGGTCTTAGTGTCTTAATCCTAAGGTGAATCATGAGTTCACCCTAGCGAGTAAGCACTCGAAGTAGAACGTAAGGTTGAAGGAAGTAGAGACTGTAATGGGTCTCCAAGGGTTTTATCACAGTAAGGAACGTGAAAGAGCATGGGCTAGAAGGAGAGTGTTCTAAGTAAAGCATAGCTCTATTTCTAGTAAGTTGTTTATGCACTAGATAGAGAATAACGTTAAGGTTATGTATGTATGTAGGTTGCCATCTGACACACGCATGAATGGACTACATGGTATGAAAGTAGCATGGAGTCCAGGTAAGTGTTATGTTTATACTCTTCTAGAGTTTTCTAGAGGATAGGTAAAAGAAAACGGAACGCTTTCTCATGAAAAGAAGAAAAGAAATGATTTTCCATGAAAAGGCAAACATTTTATGAAAGAGCACGAAAGAATAACGTTTTTAAAGTATAAGTATGTACGGCCCTCCTTGGCAGCCTCTGTTCACGCAACCAAAGTATTAATTATATGCATGTGAATGGATGACTATATGCAGTATCTATTGTATGTATTTTGAAAGAAAATGCATGTCACGAAAAGATGATTTTGGGCTCACCCCCCAAACGATGTTTTCTCACGAAAAGACGTTTTCTCATAAAAGCATGAAACGAATGAAAGAAAAGAAAAGAATGAAAGCCCATGCTCATGCAAATAAAATGAATGAAAGTTGCAGCTCTCTAGAGTTGCCATGAATAAATGAACATAAAGAAAGAAAGAAAGAAAGGCATGAGCATGTATGAATGTATGAAGCTACGTAATGGCCACATGAATGAATGAATGGAGTACCCAAATGAATGAATGGACAGATTGCAATGCCGGACAGTAGTATGTGGTAGTGCACCCAGTCCTGCATCCCTTACGGCATGGGATTTCAACCTGTGGCCACGGGCGAATTCATTGGCCATAAGGTCGCTAACCCTAGCATGCGGGGCGTAACAGTATGCACTGACTCATGAAAGTGAAAAGAAAAGAATGTATGAATGCATGACATTCTTCAAGAAATGAAGGCAGTGATGGGGGAACGTTTTAAAGAAAAGAAAAGCACTTTTAAAGATGAAAACCCCCGTCTACTAATGTTTACGAACGAAAGCATGTATGTATGTACATATAGTATGTATGAAATGATGAATGCATGACTGAAAGCCTATGTTGTTATATTTTAACGGTATGAAGTAATGCTTACTGAGTATTCGACTCATTTTAGTTTTTATTTGTGCCCTTCCCCCCATAGGAAGTTAAATGAGTTGTATGTTTCAGGAGGGACACGGCCAAAGGAGAAAAGCACGAAAGTCTAGGTATGAGAGTTTAAATGTACGAAATGTATGTACGAAGCTACGTAACAGCCACATGAATGAATGAATGGGGTACCCAAATGAATGAATGGGCAGATTGCAATGTCGGGCAATAGTATCTGGTAGTGCACCCAGTGCTGCATTCCTGACGGCATGGGATTCCAACCTGTGGCCATGGGCGAATCCATTGGCCATAAGGCCGCTACCCTAGCACGCGGGGTGTAACAGTATGCACTGACCCATGAAAATGAAAAGAAAAGAATGTATGAATGCATGACATTCTTCAAGAAATGAAGGCAGTGATGGGGGAACGTTTTAAAGAAAAGAAAAGCACGTTTAAAGATGAAAACCCCCGTCTACTGATGTTTACGAACGAAAGCATGTATGTATGTACATATAGTATGTATGGAATGATGAATGCATGACTGAAAGCCTATGTTGTTATATTTTAATGGTATGAAGTAATGCTTACTGAGTATTCGACTCATTTTAGTTTTTATTTGTGCCCTTCCCCCCACAGGAAGTTAAATGAGTTGTACGCTTCAGGAGGGACACGGCCAAAGGAGAAAAGCACGAAAGTCTAGGCATGAGTTTAAATGTACGAAATGTCCTTTTTATTTTAAAGATTTATATTTTTCACTCTTTTAGCTCACAAACCTCTTTTATGATAAAAGTACATTTTATTTTATAACGTAGAGTCTTGCACCCTGAGAAGGATAGTGAAATGTTTTAAATCGAACGGTAATTACCTTCGTAGTTTTCAAAATATTTCTTAAAAAGACCCACTTCAAGGACGAGCGTTACAACTATATAACTACTATATTATGTTATAGTATATATACAATTACAATGTATTATAACTAGTATATTATAAGTATTATATTATAGTATAGTATAGTATAATATAAATAATCTATACTATAAATTACAATATATGCAATTAGAGTATAAACTGGTCGAACAAATTATATGCATGTTCGAACAAAGTATATGGGTTTTCGAACGTACTTGGGTCCTCTACCGTTTGAATGCTCACTTTTTATTTGCATAGCTAAAATCCCACTATAGACCGTTCAAAGGTAATTAGTTACACATTCGAACAACTTATACACCTGTTCGAACATACTTGGGTCCTCAATGGAAATGAATCGTCGTAGTTCATTCTGGAAGCTTCATGCATCGACGATTCAAATGAGATAATTTTTGTTCGAACTGATAAAAATTTCTATATCCCGTTCGAACAATATAACATCAGGTTCGAATGTACATGGGTCCTTGGTAGACTCACGGTGATAGTTTGTAACGTTTTATGCAAGTTTCATGAAACTCTCGTTCAAATGGTTAGATTCAGTTCAAACAACTAAAATAATTGTAATAAACCGTTCGAACTTAAAAATACTAGTTCAAATGTGACTATTTTGAGGCATAAGACCAAGTTTTCAATTCGAACGGTTCATTTTCACAAACATCATTCGAAACCACTATCGTCGCTCACCACCACTCTCCGTCGTAGACTGGCCATTGGTTTTCGTCTACGAATAGGCTAAATGTTAGTTTGAACTGTATATTTTCTATTCAAACAATACTCAGTATAACATAATTACAACTTTCTATTTTATTTATATTCATTGTTTACATTGTTTATTTGTTGCAACCTAGTGATGAAGCTAGTGAGCTGAAGAGGTCGATATTGGTTGAGCGGGAGATCATTATGTAAGACTTTTACGATTTTGTCTGGGATGGAAGGAGCCTATCTTCTATATTTAGTGATAGAGGATCTGGCCCGATCTATGAGTAGAGGGGGGTGTCCATCCTGATATGATCAGTGAGTTTTATCGGGCCATGTCAAAGATGGGGGGATGATGAGGACTCTTTTTCGTTTATTATTTGGGGAGTTAGTATTACTATCTTAACAGACAGTATCGTTGAGTTTCTAGGGATCCCCCGTGTGGTAGTTGCATACCTTGCAAGCAACTGGCTGTAGGGATAGATAGTGAAGATGCCATCGAGGATGTGGCTTTGACAGATGACCGTCCAATGCATTATGAGATTCGTCTGGTGATGCATGACGATTCCATTCCTCCATATGATGGCCGCAAGGTGATCAAACATGTTGATTGTTGAGCCTTTTTTCGCATGCTGAATTTGATTGTCTCACAAAATATCAATCTGGGGAAACACAAGATAAGTTTCGGCATCAAACGGGCTCGATTTATGTTATGGATTGCACGATGAGAGCCGATTGATCTGCCTCTATATTTCCTCATTTGCATCCGATCTGAGTCATGGTATTTGATTTGAGGTCGTCTACCGTATGCATTGATGATCTCCAACCTCCTAGTTAATTTGGAGGTTGATGTACTATTTACAGAGCGGAGATAACCACATATTGGGCCCTTTAACAAGATCACTTTAAGCAAAAGCGAGGGCCATTAATGTTGTAGTGGCGAATAGTACTAGCACGGAGCGTGATCCAGCTTCTATAGATGCTAGTGTTGATACAGAGGTTGCAAGGAAAACTAATAGGGAGATGCGATCCCTGCTCGAGGAGCATCACACACTTTCATTCCGGACATGGAGATGATCACGGAAAGGATCACTGTGCTTATCATGGTTCGACTGCAAGAGATTGAGGGACGCATTACTGTGATGCAAGACCTGTCTTACACGGTAGTGTTATTTTGGTATCGATCTTTTTGTTTTGTATCGAACATTATCAATTTAATTTCTATATTGTTATTATTTTGTATATATAGCTAGCTTGTTTGTTATAAAAAATTAGTTTTGTTATTTTATTTAATGTTTGGCAATATAAAAAATGATTTCCCTGGAAGGTAATTTTTTTTAATTGCAAATTTTTATTTACCATAAAAAATCGTTAATTAAGTTTTAAATTAATTATATAAATTTTCTAGGATGACATATATGATACATTTTAATTTACCATAAATAATAAATCTGTATAAGTAGATTTTCCATCTTTTAAATATAATAATTAATAGAATCAAATAATATTTATTTTTAAAATATTTGAATTTCTTTCATTAAATTTCTATGGCTAAATTTATTTCGATTGTCTGGATCACAGTTTGAACCAATTTTATGAGCATTCAAAAGGTTTGTAAATCCGTTTGAACGCAACATTACCCTTCGAACAGGATAACAAGCATCCTCCGCCAGATTTATTTATAACTTAAAAAAAAAATCATTCGAATGATTGGCTTTACATTCGAACAGAAAATTCCATACGGTCTGACTGTCTCAAACTTTAATCAAACAAAAATGGTACATTCGAACGATTTCTAACCCTCCCTCACCACAATTGTGTATAATTTCCCATCACGAATATTATTCGAACAGTTATGTCAACATTCAAATGTGAAACACCATACCGTTCTAATGAGTTTGGGATCATTCAAACGGTTTTCTTTTTTGAGACACTATATTTCATCCCAGAAACTCTAGTTCGAACATATACTTATCTGTTCGAATGCATAAAAAACTGCTTCCATGTTTGGACGAAATTTAATTTCTGAATAACTACTTTTAGGGATGAAGTTTAATTCCTCCCTAAAAGATCACGTCCCTAAAAATCAAATTTCTTGTTGTGACGTTAGCCATACAGCAAGACCCGAAAAGACATAAAGATAAGTGACCTATTTTCTCTTCAAGTTGATTTCATTTTGATGCATTTGGAATTTATCTTTGAACATTTAGGCCTAGTAAGATGAGATAAGATGATCTGTGAATAATAGTAAAATAGTTTGTAAATAGTAGTGAAATATTTTAATTTAAAATGTTTTATGGGATTTTGGGATAGGAGAGAGAAAAAATTAAATAAAAAATATTAAAAAATTAAAATATTGTTAAAATATAATTTTTTAATATAATTTTTATTTTGAAATTTGAAAAGTTGAATTATTTTTTGTGTTTTGTTTGGCAGTTTGAGAAAGTTATAATGATGAAATAATGATCAAATAAAAAAGTTAAGATTTGAAATTGAAAAATGTTTGTCTTTGTGGTGTTTGGATATTAAGATGAGATGAGCGAATTTTGTTATTCAAACCAGGCCTTAGGAGATGCTTGAGGAATGAGATGAGATGAAAATTTTGTGAATAGTAGGAAAATGATTTATGAATAATAGTGAGATAATTTGAGTTAGATATTTATTGGATTTTTGGAAAAGAGAGAGAAAAAGTTAAATAAAAAATATTGTAAAGTTAAAATATTGTTATAATATAATTTTTTAATATAATTTTTATCTTAGAATTTGAAAAAATTGATTTTTTTTTTAAATATGAAAAAGTTGTAATAATTAATTTTATATTATTTATATTTAAATGATATTCAGGAAGAAAATGAGATGTGATGAAATAAGACTGAAATTATTTCCAAACATCCATTTTCTAAGCAAACCCCGGTGAAAGATTGGTCAATGTACTAGTGAACAGATCATTGGCGTGTCGTTGTGTGCACGGCGTCATGCATACACCAAAGTGGAAGCAAAAGCTGTCAGGATTCTACTTCTGGCTCGCAGCCGGCTATCCTCACGCCAAGCAATTAACGGGTGAGCAGCTCGCCAATAATGAAGTCCGCCTTCACACATAAAAGGAATAATTATAAATAAATAAATAAAAAAGGACAACTAGTGTCGTTCCACCAACATGAGCCGGTAGTCATTGGCCTGCGACCCACCCCTGGGTAAGCTAAAGCTACCTCCATTATCTTTCATGGCGGGCATGATGTCTGCAAACTGAGAAGTAGATTGAAGAATAAGAGAATAAATTGGGTTAGGAGGATGAAATTGACTATTGTCCCATCTGTGATCCATCTAGATTCATGGGAGGTTTGTTTGTCTCCAGGAAAAATTAGGGTGATTTCATGAATTGAGATTGAAAGATTCAGATATAGGTCCGGTGATAGGTCCCAACAATATTCAGACAATAAAGTGATTTTTCTCTTCGGGTGAGAAAGTAGTACCGCAAGTTTGGATAACAATTGATTACTTCCCTTCCATTGATAATTTTCGGCTGCTTAAATAAGCAAAGCCATACAAATAAACCGAAATAAATGGGAAACTATTAGCTAATAACTGGGCTACAACGCATGTCAAACAGAGCATGCAAATATCTGAAAACAGAGCATAACTAACAAAGCATAAATATCTGAAAATCACGTAAACTCTCAATTGCTGTAAAATATAGAAAGCAGAAAAACTATGGAATGGAAATGTAATCAATACTTTTCATTATGATCGAATGAATTACAATTCTATACAATCAGTTTATTTATAGATACAATGACTAATTACATCTTGCCATCTGGACCACTAGTATTCACAGTCGGCTAACTAACTTAACTGCCTAATTGCATGAATAGAAGATAATTGTTTCTGTTTGGCTTCTTGAGCTTTCAACTCCAGACCTTCTATATGATTCTGTAAACTCCAACACCCCCCCTAAAGATGAGAATGGATATTAATCATTCCCATCTTGGAAATAAGATGATGAAAGCTAAGTGAACCGAGGGGTTTTATTAATATGTCAGCTATTTGGTGTTTAGAAGGAATGTGTATGATTTTGATGAGGCCTTCTTGTAATTTTTCTCGAACTAAGTGACAATCCAGTTGAATGTGCTTAGTCCTCTCGTGATGTACAGGATTAGAAGCAATTTCAGAGGCTGGTTTGCTATCAGTGTATAATAAGGCAGCTTGAGAATGTTAAACATTTAAGTCAGCAAGCAGATATATGAGCCATTGGATTTCACATGTAGTGGTTGCTAAGGCCCTGTACTCAGATTCAGCAGATGATCTACTAACAGTGGGCTGTTTCTTCGATTTCTAGGAGATAAGGGAGTCTCCTACAAACGTTGTAAACCCAGTTACACTTCTTCTAGTGTCCAAGCAACCACCCCAATCACTATTTAAGTATGCTTTCAGATGTAGAGATGATTTTGCAGACATGAAAAGTCCCTGTCCTGGTGTAGCTTTAATATATTGAAAAACCCTCTCAGCTTGAAGGTGTAATGTACTAGGATTAGCCATAAACTGACTTAAGGCTTGAACAGAGTAAGCTATGTCAGGTCGAGTTATAGTTAAATACAACAATTGACCTACAAGCCTTCGATATGATGTAGGATCAGTCAGAGCAGGTGAAGAATCAGTAGCACTTAATTTCATATTAGACTCCATAGGAAAGGCTACTGGTTTGCAACCAGAGAAGCCACTATCTTGTAAAACATCCAGAGCATATTTTCGTTGAGAGACTGTGATGCCCTTAGCTGATCTGGCTATTTCCAAACCCAAGATGTATTTAAGCTCACCAAGATCCTTGATAGTAAAAGAGTCATGCAGAAATTTCTTTACAATATTAATCTGATCAATGCTATCAGATGCAAGGATTACATCATCAACATAAATGAGTAAAGCTATGAAAGTTGAAGGTGTTTGTTTGATGAATAAAGAAGAATCTGATTTACCCTGAGTGAAGCCAAGTTGCAGCAAAGAGGTAGACAATTTTGAGAACCATTGTCTTGATGCTTGTTTCAGCCCATAGAGACTCTTTTTAAGCTTGCATACTCGAGGGTCATTAATTGAGGAATAGCCTGGTGGCAATTGCATGTACACTTCTTCATTGAGATCCCCATGCAAAAAGGCATTATTTACATCTAATTGATGTAAATGCCACTGTTTTATGGCAGCAACAGCAAGGAGGACTCTCACGGTTGTCATCTTAGCAATAGGAGAATAAGTGTCAAAAAAATTCAGCCCCTCTTGTTGAGTGTAGCCCTTTGCTACTAGCCTTGCTTTATGCCTCTTAACTGTGCCATCAGCTTTAAACTTGACACGATAAACCCATTTACAACCTATTGCAATCTTGTTTGGAGGTAAGATAGCAAGATCCCAAGTTTTGTTTAATTCAAGAGCCTTTATTTCTTCTGCCATGGCAATTTGCCATTGAGGATGAGAGATAGCTTGTTTGAAAGTCTTGGGTTCAAAAGTTGAAGTAATGACAGCAACAAAAGCTTTATATCTAGGGGATAATTGAGAAGTAGAGAGGTAAGGAAGTATACAATGAGATTTACCTGCATTTGAGGTTGAATGGCAATCGGGAGATGATTGAGTAACTGAAGTTGTCTGTGCCGTATGACCACAATAGAAATTCTGTAAAGATGTAGGAGGATTCCTGATCCTTTGAGACCTTCTATATGATTCTGTAAACTCCAACAACTGCCTTGACGCCTTGACTAAGTAAACAACGGAAGCAACAACATGGAAATAAGCGAACTCCCATACTAGCTCCAACGGCTATTGGACTGGGCAAGGCAACGCTGCAAGCTGCATGGAGCCGTTTGTAACTGCTGTACGTGACCCATGCAGCACATTCCCAGCTTACTCTCTTCTCCCGGAAGCCATGTAGCGCACGTTCGAGCAAACAAAACCACGTACAAGCAAACTGAAACAAATACACGTAAAACAGAGCAGACTACCAGTGACCCAGTCCGCTGGTCTTTAACGTCCTCTCTTCCAACGTCGTGGCCTATCATCTGGCAAATGGCTTCCCAAATTATTTAATATGTTTTTATATTCAACATAGCACTCAAAATAAGCCTACGTGAAAGGACACATTTGTGCCATATGCATGAAACTAATACACATAATGTACGTCATCCTAAATTTGATTGAAAGAATTCATACATTTACCTATAGTGAGAGATTCTACCTTAAGAGTGAGACTGTCTAATCTGGCCTTCATATCGAGTTCTTCATTGATTCCATACAAACATCCTCTCTTATTTGTATTGGATGATCTCTCTCTATGATTAGAAAAATCGCATTGCTAAGATTGATTTTTCTAAAATATCCAACAAATTTATACTCCTCATCATCCGTTGAATTAAAAAATTGATCACCATTCATGGATTCAATCATGTTATGACTTGTTTTAATTAGAGAGGAATTTTGTGACTAGAAGGTCTTATGACATGATAGATATAAAAGACAGAGTAAAGCCATGCTTTTAACTTATCCTTTAAAGAAATAGGACACAAGCATTCATCAATAAACTTTTAAAACTTAGAAATAGTACAAATTTCAAGAAAATCCTTTACATGCATACAAAAATCTTCTTTCATAAATTCATAGAAGGTAGAAAGTAGTTGAATTACCTAAGGCTTTAATCAAAGTGAGGCACATTGGTTGCATACGACACTTATTAGATCAGTCCAACATTAGCCTACCTCATGTGCATGCAGCAACTCGTGGCATCCCCAACGATGCTAATATTCAGCCAGCTACTATATCAGATGGACACGCCTCATATGATGGTTATTCAGGAAATAGCTGAAGTGTTCCTTGTACCATTATGTAAATTTACAAGTTGTTAAGCCAGCTGTATAGCGTTAGAATATTCTCTAGTTAGTTAGGATTTGCTTTTTGCTTTATTTCTGTGTAAAGTAGTAGCATCATGTACAGAGCACATGTATGAAATACAATCAATGCAATAGCATTTTCACAGCAATTCTTCTCTGTTTTCTTTCGAGCTTCTTCCTTTGTTATTCTCACAACACTATGCATGATGGATGTTTGGTGATAATGGATGAAAAAAAATTCTTCAGGGGTTTTTGGATCCTCGAGATCTTCTTTCTTCTAGTGTGGACAAAACCAAAATTAAGAGTAGTAAGGCTAGATCAGGTATCCATGCTTTCATGCACCACATAATACTGCAAATTTCCTTTTTACTATTTGCAATCTCTTTTTTTTTTTTTTTAGCTAATTACAACTAGTAGAAGAACCAATCTAGTCAATCCCCAATATGTTTCCCTAACCAAGTCACATTCACAAACACAAAACAATATTCAGACTAGAAAAACTAAGAGATCAAAAAGTCTAGGAGAGGATAATTGGGAATGATTTCTACAAGGTCATGTGTGCAATGGTTCCTATATATTTCACAATGTTAGTAGCATATAGCTTAGTGAAATGGTGGAATATTCACTCCCGAGCAGTGCTTAGGGATCAACCAATTCATGGCTGTCTTTGCGGTTCCAGTGCTGTTCTTCCACTTCATATCTCTAAACAATCCCTACCAAATGGACACCATGTTCATACTGGCCCGACACTCTCTCTAAGGTTGTGGTCCTTGTCTTGCTCTCACTCTGGGCTATCTTCTTCAATGGGAGCTTGGATTGGCTCATCATGCTCTTCCTTGTGGCGACTTTGCCCAACATACTCGTGTTCGTCAAAAGGAGAGAAGTTTGAAACTGAGAGAGTGAGAGAGCAGAACGGGGAGGGAGGGGATCTAACCTCATGAATTTTGGGAGAACCGTGAACCGGCAAATAAACCCGGTTTTTTATTTGGTGCGAGGTGATTTGTTTTCGGGCCGATTGCCGAACAGATTTTTCCAAGAAAAATTTTAAACAACTTCCGCACACCAGACTTTTATTTATTTATTTATTTTTATCAAATATTTAATATATTAACAATAAATAAAAGAATTGAATTAGTTTAAAAAGAATAAATTTAGAAAAAATATGAAAAAAATATTAAAATAAAATGTGGTTTATGGAGGTTGAAAATGTTGTGTAGAATTGTTCTTTTTTCAATACTTGATTCTTCCCGATTGTCAACACTATTTTTCAAAGAAAAAATATATTCATTATTCATACACTACATATTATATATATATATATATATTTCTTTTTAAATGTGTAATGTAAAGATGATGAGTAGAAAAATTTCTTTAGTTTAACAAGAACAAAATAAAAAAATAAAAAAATAAAAAAATAAAATATAGTATGTAATATAAAGATAATGAGTATAATAACTTTTTTTTTCTTCTTTTTTCAACTCATTTGGTCCCACATGTTAGTTTTGCCTCAAAATCCCATTGGTTGTATGATGAGGTTATTTGCTCGCCAGTAAATAATTTTTTGTGATGGATGGCAACACCATTTATCTTGTTCCTAATAAAAAGTAGGTTATAATGATAATAATTAAAAGAGTTCGCACATCTCTGCCCGGTCTGTGAGTGGTCTGTCTGTGTTCTGCATGTTCTTGTGAAGACTACTAACACGTTGAAAAGTCCAAGTAAACGACCAAAGACCAAACCGTGTCTATGGTACCAAATTTCCACATAATTTAAGGAAAACGATAGTCAGTGAAGTCAACCCAACCTATCGTGTTCGTCGGTCTTCATATCTTTTGGGAATTGGATTTGGGGCTAATATTACAGATGTTCATCTTCCATCGTGGTGAAACTAATTGAGCTTGGAAAAAGGTTCGGAGATGGAGAACACGCATCTGATGCTGGAGAAAAAGCTGCTGGGGGATAATCTTGCCATGCCAAACAACAAGCTGGAGGTCTTCGATATCCTTAAAGCAGCTACAAGAATCTTTTCCAAGAATTTCAATTTCATCATCTTCATCTTTTTCATTTCCCTCCCTCTTTTCTTCTTCATGGTTTACTATGAAATTTTCCTTCAAAGAACTCTGACAAATATTCTAGAGCAGTCTTATAGTCATCACTTAGAATATCATCGTTGGTCAGGAGTAACTTCTGAAGTTACAACCGAATTAAGAACGACTTTTTCTCATCAACTGGTTCCACTTGGTTTCCTTTTTCTGGTGCCCTTTCATCTTCTTGAGCTTTGCACAGTGATTGTAACGGTGGATTTGGCATCAAAGATATACGCAGAAGATAGACCAATACTGACTCTGAAGGAGATGCTGTACAAACCGATTTATGGAGCAAGAATGAGAGGTACTTTTATCACATCCTTCTACGTTATTCTCTTATCAACTTGTAATCTGCTCGGATTAGTATGGTTTGCAACAAGCTACCATGTATTTTGGAGAACATCGGATTTACAGGTGCCATTTCTACTGTTCTACGGACCGGTTTTCATAGTTATGCTACTAAAATACTTGGAATGGAGTGTGGTGTGGAACGTGAGTATCGTCATTTCAGTGTTGGAGGGGACTTTCGGGGTTCGAGCAATTGCGCTTTCTGCTTGTTTCAATAGAGGCAGTGAGCGGCGTGGGCTACTTTTGATGGCTGTTTTCTTTGTTTGGGGACTGGGTTTGAGGCTGCCATGCCTCTATTTTAGATGCTATGAAGAAGAGATTATAGGAATTGTTGCACAGGTTGGGTTGTTCTGCTTGGGGAATGTGCTGAAATGGGTGGCCTGCATGTTATATTTCTATGATTGTAAGAAGCAGACTCTAGAGAAGAAAGTTGATGTGGAAGCAGGGAGGGAAATCAAAGTCGTTGATGCATAATTACTGCAGCAAATACTCACAAGTAAAAGGAAATTGGTTGGTTGGATTTTAATTAATGTATGTAAACTTGACGCGAATGCTAAATAAAATTGGTGAAAGAACTTGGATCTTGTAAAAGAGAATGCCTTAATAAATTGGTTGTTCTTTTGGCTGTCTAGGAGGCGGTCCTCCCACTCTGTCTCTCTCTCTCTCTCTCTAAGCAATCACACTCCGGTATAGCTTTGGCATTGCCTAGAGATCTTTTTAGAAAGAAAACAAGATCGGTGTCAAAAGTTTTACTGTTGATGAACATGAGCAACCATAAAGGACTTCTCATCTGCTGACATTTTTTGTTCTTGTCATTTTTTACCGACCTTGGTTCGATTTGAAAACTCTCTAATCTCTATAGATGGCAGCGATTCCTTCAAGGCCCAATTCTCAAAACAAACAAAAAAAGCTAGAGAGAGAGAAATTCAGCAAGGAAAATGTAGCCCTATTTGTAACAACTGAAATATAATAATCACACCTCAAGAAACAGAGGCGAGTAATTAATGAGGAATCAGAATAATGACTGAAACCATCCAAAATACTACAACTCTCTTCCCGACACAAATTTAAACAACTTATTCCACAGTTCACTGCCAGATGAACCAATGTTGTGAAGTCAATCAACGGCACTCCACAACAGCAGCCACTTGTGCTATGAATTCTTGAAAGTTTCTTCAATTTGATTTCCTTTCAATCACCTTCTTTGCAAAAGATGGCAAACAGAAAGCCGCTGTATGAATCTGAAAATAAAAACAAAGGTACATAAAGCAAATGAATAAGATAGAGGTGTTTGGGATGAAGCAGAATCACACCTCTGGGTTGTAAAACTTCAAGGGTCCTTTGGATTTGTTATGGCTGTCATTTGCATCTATCGAATTCACTGGGTGCTTGAAGTCAACAGGGGGCCCCTCGGTAGAACACAGCATAAAACCAATCACCCCACTGAAACACAAACATTGATAGAAGCAACATCAGCATCACACAAGCACATTTACTCGCCACCCACTGAGCCGCACAGAGAAATACCCAATGCAGATAATAACCACCATTAAAACATCTACCGCAGAATTGGAGATGAAGACATTCAAAGAACGACTTTACTGAAAATAGGGTGGTCTCCAAAATCACAACTTGCGTATTTTAAACCTTAACTATGATAAAATAGCAACTCAGCCTGACCCAAGAAGAAAACTCGATTATCCCTGCTAACGCGCACACAGGCAAATACACTCATGCATGCATGCAAACATAAACATGTATTCAAAAGCATATATCTCTTTGGGAGGATTTTGTGGGGAGAAGAAGCTGGCCGGAGAAAATTAATTAAGTTTGAGAAAGGTTACCTTGGGTATGTTGGCACCGTAGTCCATGCGTAGTTGACAGAGCCTTTAAATATCTGACGACAGTTTGTCACAATGTCCTCAATTATGTGCATGTGAAGCCATCTACTTTCTGCCTGAGTACACACAACTCCCCCAGGCCGAAGAGCCTTCGCTACTGATTCAAAAAAGGGCTTCTCAAAAAGCTCTTGTGCAGGACCTGACCAGATCAAAAGGAAAACTTATCGATACAAAGTACAATACTCATGTTCCCAGTGAGAAAAGGATTGAATGCAGAGATAACCTTAACTATGGGGTCAGAAGAATCCACTATAATCGCATCATAAGTTCCTTCAGGAGCAGCCTTAAAAAATGCAACTCCTGGACCAGTATGAAAAAGCCCTTCAAAATTGATGTTCGCAACAATAAGGAATGCAAATCAGGAAGAAGAATGAGCTGATCATACCATCACCAATATGAAGATTCACTCGGGGATCCTCGTACCCAACAGCTACCTCAGGGAAATACTGTTTAGAAACCTGGTAAAGGTGGAAAAATAAATTACAAGTATGGAAATAGTTGTTCCATGATGACTGAAAGTCCTCATGCTACATTGGTAAAAAAAATTTGTAGGCTTGGACTTTGGTAAAATAATCAGAGCTCGCATATTCACAAGTGGATTCATTCTAGTGTGAAAAGAAAATGTAACAGTGACATATCCAACGAGCTATTTTCATGAGCTTCTGACCTAATGCTAGTACAAAAGAATATTATATGTTTTTCCATCAAATTATTACTTACATCAACTACCATCTTATCGATTTCACAAATATCAATATGCTCAACAGATGAATGGCGAGACACTTCCCGCAGGACCCCACCATCTCCTCCACCAATAACCATAACCTGAGTGGAAAAAAAAAATAATGAGTCTGAAAGACTAGGCAAAAAAATATATACATATGCTTATTGCCAATAATCAGTTCACTCTAACAGTGCGCGCGTGTTAAGTACGAGAAAAAGAAGAGTGAACTGTATTTGAAAGACAAGTTTGTTTTCTTTATTTTATGAATGTGTTTCCCTTCCTGTTTGCCTCTGCTGATAACCATCTGTAGTTTTTTCAGGAAATAAAGAGAGAAAAGGAGGCCAAGAGAAGAAATGTGCAGGGGACCCTGAATGATTAACAAGGTTTATTGGACGTGTTGTTATTAGTTGCACCATTGTGATTTGTCTTTTACATACTATCGCTATCCTATGTTTAACAGTCCTCAGCCTTACTATATACAGAATATTGGCCGATCAACAGATAGTGCCTGGTGTGCCCTCGGTCTGTGGGCCTTCTCACCACCAGAGCTGAAAAACCTCTGTTCATCATGTAGAACAGTACAAGCTGCATTTATAATATGATGCATGGATCACAAAGGTCACTGAGGTTACAGCCTTAAAAGTGCTCATAAGTTCTAATTAGCTAATAATCGACTGTCATGTGAAAGCATCGTCAAGAAAATTCTGTCAATGGAAGCAATTCAAGTAAGTTATTTAGTCCCAAGATTATATGAAGACCTTCTTTGGGTTTGAAATTGAGCACAGTGGAAAGTGAGTGATCATTTCTTGATATGCGCATTCATCTCTTTCAGTTTGAACAATTTTATTTACGATTCGAATAGGCTAAATGTTAGTTCGAACTATATATTTTCTATTCGAATAGTACTCAATATAACATAATTACAACTTTCTATTTTATTTATATTCGTTGTTTACGTTGTTTATTTGTTGTAACCTAGCGATGAAGCTAATGAGCAGAAGAGGCCGATATTGGTTGAGCAGGAGATCATTATGTAAGACTTTTGTGATTTTGTTTGGGATGGAAGGAGCCTATCTTCTATGTTTAGTGATAGAGGATGTGGCCCGATCTATGAGCAGAGGGGGTGGTCCATCCTAATATGGTCAGTGAGTTTTATTGGGTCATATCAAAGATGGGGGATGATGAGGACTCTTTTTCGTTTGTTATTTGGAGTTAGTATTACTATCTTAACAGACAGTATCGCTGAGTTTCTAGGGATCCCCCGTGTGGTGGTTCCATACCTTGCAAGCAACTGGCTGTAGGGATAGATAGTGACGATGCCATCAAAGATGAGGCTCCGACAGATGATGGTCCAATGCATGATGAGATTCTTCTGGTGATGCATGACGATTCAACTCCTCCATATGATGGCAGCAAGGTGATCAAACAGGTTGATTGTTGAGTCTTTTTTCACATGCTGAATTTGATTATCTTACAGAATATTGATCCGAGGAAACACAAGATAGGTTTCGGCATCGAACGGGCTCAATTTATGTTATGGATAGCATGAGGAAAGCCGATTGATCTGCCTCTATACTTCTTCATCCACATCCGATTTGAGTCATGGTATTTGATTGGAGGTAGTCTACCGTATGCATTGATGATCTCCAACCTCCTAGTTAATTTGGAGGTTGATGTACTATTTACAGAGCAGAGATAACCACATATTAGGCCCCTTAACAAGATTACTTTCAGCAAAAGCAAGGGCCATTTGTAGAAGGCTCGCATTAATATTACAGAGGCGAATAGTACTGGCATGGAGCGTGATCCAGCTTCTATAGATGCTAGTGTTGATACAGAGGTTGCAAGGAAAACTAATAGGGAGATGATTGAGCTGCATTATTGCATATTTTACACATTTAAAACCAATATATTTTTAATTGTTTTATTATTTTATCATTGGTTTTAGATGGAAAAATTGATTAAGAGGCATAAATCCAAGTTGTGAATTAAATTGATTAAAAGCATAGTTTATGCTTGATTTTATAACTTGTGATTTATTTAGGCAATAAGTTCTTCACATGCACAACATACTTTTAATATTTTATTTTTTTCTCTTATTTAATTTTATTTATTTTAGTTTCTTTATCTTATTTTATTTTATTTTATTTTATTTGTCTAGTTTTATTTTTATTTTATGTGATTTTGCTTGTCTAATTTTTATTTTATTTTATTTTTATTTTTTACTTTTATTTTTTTTTCTACGCTGACTAAACGACATGTCGTTTGGTCGGCAGACCAAAACGACATGTCGTTTTGCACTGAATAATTTCTGCCGTCTGAGCTAAACGACATGCCGTTTTGTCTAAGGATAGAAACGACACGTCGTTTTCACTCGTCTTCAACCTTCCGTCGTTGCCTCCTGCGCAGCACAACTCACAGCGCAGCTGCAGCTCATCCACGCCACCATGCACCACCATCAGCCGCCAGCAACAACAGAAGACGCCGGCGATCAGTTCTCCACTCCATGCACCACTGCCCATGCCGGTTGCCACAGCTGCAAATGACAGCACCTTTGTCATCTTCAACCTCCATCACAGCAGTGCACCGCAAGCTGCCTTGCGCGTAGCATCTCTACGGCAGCGCCATTAGCTTCACTCGTCGCTGCACCTGGACGGAACATGAGAAAAGAAACGCAGCCATGGTCGCACAACCGCCGTAGCTCAGCTGCTCAGTCACGCGAACTTCTGTTTTCCACCACCGAGAGGCCTCTGTTCTACCTCCTCTAAATAGAGCTCCATTCGACCTTCTCCGCACGACCACAGCTGCAGGCAACGCCAACGCCACTGCCTAGCAGCACCACCTGGCCTCCACCAACAGAACCTCTCAACCACCATCCACGTCCAGCACCAACGCCACTGCCCAGCATGCACGGGCCAACTACCCTCTGCTAAGCTCCACCACGCCACCAGTTGCGGGTCATGCATGCAGCCTCCATCTGAAACAAGCATGCGGAAAGAAAAGAGAAAAGAAACGGAAGAAGAGAAGAAACGGAAGAGAAAGGAAGAAAAAGAAAGAAAAAAGAAAGAAAGAGGAAGAAGATGAAGCGCACAGATGGAAGAAGAAAAAGAAAAGAAAAAAAAGAGAAAAGAAAGAAAAGAAGCATAGAGACGGACCCAGCAAGCATGCGGGAGAAAAAGAAAGAAAAGAAAAAGAAAGGAGAAGAAGAAAGAAAGAAAAGAAAAGAAAGAACAAAAAGAAAGAGAGAGACGGACGGAATGGAAGAAAAAGAAAAAGAATATAAAACGCATGGGAAACAAGGCATGGGCGGCTGAAAAGCAACATAAAAAAAAAGAAACAAGGCAGATGCACATGGGACAGCGCGGATACAGTGCAGTTTTGAAGCCTATATAAAGGCTTGTAAGCAGATGAAGAAGGGTGGTCGATGTTAGATACCCAGTAGAATAGCTTAGGAATAGTCTGTAGATTTTCAGTTTAGGAGAAAGTGCAGATGAAGTGAGGGAGTTCGGTGATGCAGTTGAGAGCCTAATGGACCAACTGTGTTATCGAGCTGTTCTCCTTCATCTGTAGTCTCCACTTTTATTTTATTTTATTTTATTTTAATTTATGTCATTTATTTTTATGCACTTTAAATTTATGCACTTTAAATTAATGTCCTTTATTTTTCAGCACTTTTAATTCCTGCACTTTTATTTTACTGTCATTTATTTTCTGCACTTTAAATTTCTGCACTTTTATTTTATGTCATTTAATTTCCTGCACTTTTATTTTATTGTCATTTAATTTTATGTCAGTTAATTTTTCTACACTTTTATTTTCTGCAATTTATTTTTATGTCAATTAATTTTCTTGCTCATTTAAATTTCAGTCATTTAATTTTCAGCAATTTAAATTCACTGTCTTGCATTCTAATTTCTTTAATTTTTATCACTGCATCCAAAACACTCAAAGCCAACCAAAAATGAATCTGGTTCACGACCAGTAAAATCTTCTTTTCACTGCACTCTTTCATCCATTGTACATATCATCACTTTTTATTTTTATTTTCTCATTGTAAATATTTTCACCATTTTACACGAGTTTATTTTTAGCACTTTCCCTGTGGAGACTATTTAGGAATTTATTCCTAATTACTACGCGACACGCTCCTGCACTTGGGATAGCCTTTTGTGCTGCTCATTTTCGAACGAGTCAGGAGATGCGATCCCTGCTCGACGAGCATCACGCACTTTTCATTTCGGATATGGAGATGATCACAGAAAGGATCATTGCGCTCATCATGGTTCGACTGCAAGAGATTGAAGGACGCATTACTGTGATGCAAGACTTGGATAATCTTACACGGTAGTGTTATTTTGTATCGATATTTTTGTTTTGTGTCGAACATTATCAATTTAATTTCTATATTGTTTTTATTTTTTATATATAGCTAGCTTGTTTGTTATCAAAAATTAGTTTTGTTATTTTATTTAACGTTTGGCAATATAAAAAATGACTCCCTTGGAAGGATTTTTTTTTTAATTGCAAATTTTTATTTACCATAAAAAATTGTTAATTAATTTTTAAATTAATTATATAAATTTTCTAGGGTGGCATATATGTTACATTTTAATTTACCATAAATAATAAATCTGTATAGGTAGATTTTTCCATCTTTTAAAAATAATAATTAATAGAATCAAATAATATTGATTTTTAAAATATTTGAATTTCTTTCATTAAATTTCTATAGCTAAATTTATTTCGATTGTGCATCACAGTTCAAACCAATTTTATGAGCATTCAAAAGATTTATAAATCCATTCGAACGGGATAACAAGGATCCCCTGCCAGATTTATTTATAACTTCAAAAAAAAAACCACTCGAATGATTGGCTTTACATTCGAATAGAAAATTCCATACCGTCTAACGGTCTCAAACTCTAATAAAATGAAAATGGTACATTTGAATGATTTCTAACCCTCCCTCGCCACAATTGTGTATAATTTCTCATCACGAATATTATTCGAACAATTTTGTCAACATTCAAATATAAAATACCATACCGTTCTAAGGAGTTTGGGATCGTTCGAATGGTTTTCTTTTTCGAGACACTACATTTCGTCCTAGAAACTTTAGTTCGAACATATACTTATCTGTTCGAATGTGTAAAAAACTGCTTCCATGTTTGGACAAAATTTAATTTATGTATCGAATAACTACTTTTAGGGATGAAGTTTAATTCCTCCCTAAAAGATAACGTGTCTAAAAATCAAATTTCTTGTAGTGACGTGAGCCATACAACAAGACCCGAAAAGACATAAAGATAAGTGACCTGTTTTCTCTTCAAGTTCATTTCATTTTGATGCATTTGGAATTTATCTTTGAACATTTAGGTCTACTGAGATGAGATAAGATGATCTGTGAATAATAGTGAAATTGTTTGTGAATTGTAGTGAAATATGTTAATTTAAAATGTTTTATGGGATTTTGGGATAGGTTAGAGAAAAAGTTAAATAAAAATATTAAAAAGTTAAAATATTGTTAAAATATAATTTTTGTTTTGAAATTTGAAAAAGTTGAATTGTTTTTTGTATTTTGTTTGGAAGTTTGAGAAAGTTATAACGATGAAGTAATGATCAGATGAAAAAGTTAAGATTTGAAATTGAAAAATGTTTATCTTTGTGGTGTTTGGATATTGAGATGAGATGAACGGATTTTGTTATCAAAACCAGGCCTTAGGAGATGCTTGGGGAATGAGATGAGATGAGAACTTTATAAATAGTAGTAAGATGATTTGTGAATAATAATGAGAAAGAGAAATTGAGTAAAAAATATTGTAAAGTTAAAATATTGTTAAAATATTATTTATTAATATTATTCTTGTTTTAGAATTTGAAAAAATTGATTTATTTTTTTTTGAAAATATAAAAAATTTGTAATTATTAGTTTTAAGTATTTATATTTAAATAATGTTTACAAATGAGATGAAATGTGAAGAGATAAGTCTGAAATTATTTCCAAACATCCATTTTCTATGCTAACCCCGGTGAAGGTTGGTCAATGTACTAGTCAACAAATCATTAGCGTGTCATTGTGCGCTCGACGACATGCATACACCAAAGTGCAAGCAAAAGTTGTCAAGATTCTACTTCTAGCTCGCAGCCCGCTATCCTCACGCCAAGCAATTGACGGGTGAGCAGCTCGCCAATAATGAAGTCCGCCCTCACCCACAAAAGGAATAATTAAAAAAAAAAAAAAAAAAGGACAACTGGTGTCGTTCCACAACATGAGCAGGTAGTCATTGGCCTGCGACCCACCCCTAGGTAAGCTAAAGCTACCTCCATTATCTTGCATGGCAGGCATGATGTCTGCAAACTGAGAAGTGGATTGAAGAATGAGAAAATAAATTGGGTTAGGAGGATAAAATTGACTATTGTCCCATCTGTGATCCATCTAGATTCATGGGAGGTTTGTTTTGTCTCCAAGAAAAATTAGGATGATTTCATCAATTGAGATTGAATGATTCAGATATAGGTCCGGCAAATGGATTCCCAAATTATTTAATACTAGCCTATAACCCGCACAATGTGCGGGCTTTTAGTTTTTTCTAATTTTAATTTATTATTTGTAATCAAATGAAAGATGATGGTTGAAAGGAGATTCTTGGTTGTCCTTAAAAAAAGAACGACATATTTTGATGGTTTTACAGGCTCTGCACATTTGAAGTTCAAACTTAAGCATTATTTCAAATATGAATACCACTTCAGAATGAGATGTCATCTAACAGTATTTTTTCAAACTCACGCAGCAAACACGAATCTTTATTAGACATGGTTACCAATTCGTGAAGATTCAAGAAAGCAAGGAGAACAAATACTGGAACAACCATAGGAAATGGCCTCACACCGTCACATCACCTATCATCCAAACTATTCACGTAATAAAAATAAAATAAATTCAAGAAGAACAAAACTACGGTAAATTGATCATAGATATATTAGTGATTGAACTAAAACTTGCTCTTTAGCGTGTAGAAAGAAAGCCCAAAAAAGAAAGGGTGAGTGAAAATGCCATTAAAACGCTAAAATGATTTTTGTAGAGTCCAAAAATCAATGAAATAAATGAAAAACGGCACTTACTTGTACTTTTAAGGTGTGGTCTGCATTCGTGGGAAAACATATGCCAGAGACAATCGACTGAGTGCGAGAAAGGTAAAGAGTGCATGAAAGAAAAAAAAAAACCGTCAATCGGTATGAGAAATGGACGAAAATGGTGTTTATATGTTGTTACGTTGGACAAATATTGCATATAAATATTTACATTGGATCCAAGTTTTATTTTTCCAGCCCGTTGCACTGTCCAGAAGTCAAGCCGCCTCCCCCATACAAAATCGACGCAACCCATGCATGCACGAAGGCCCCAGTTTGTTTACAACAAAAATAGAGCAAGTTTGCTTGCTTAGCCCCCACCGTGCACTGCTGCGCCACCCCAGCACCTCCATTACCAGACACTGATAAGCCTTGGGACGTGAAGGGCTCTGTTTTTATGCACCGAAACAGAGTGATTATTTTGCCCACCGTGAGCCACCAAGCCACCCTCTCTCCTCCTTGCCTCAGCCATGAGCCACCCAGTTGCACCACCCCGCCGGAATCAACAACAGGAAGTGAAGCCAGAGGCCTCCCACCAGCCCAGATTCACCTCACGATTTTCTCTCAGTAGGCCCGAGTTTCTTTCCGTCTTTCCTCGCTCGCTTTCTCACTCTCCGTTCTCTCTCATCATTCTCTCTCTCTCTCTCTCTCTCTCTCTCTCTCTCTCTCTCGTGTTCAGCCGCTCAACTCGACGATGTTCAAAATTTTGGAAAATCCCAGAATTGGAAGCATATAAAATTGAAAGTTACCCATTATGAAAATCCCACTCAAAACAGGACTCGTTTTAGATCAAAACTGAACCATGGCATAAGAGCCCTCATAGATGGCACGGAAAGTTCATCTATATCTGAGTTTTGCAGTAAGATTTTGTTCATAATCCAAATGGGCCAAAACTCAAAGGGCATGAACGCGCTCGCAGGAGCAATGTTTGATCTCTTAAAAAACACCATTAATACTGAATCGGAGTACCAGAAAGTAAGAAGAAATCGAATAGTTCAAGGGTTTAAAAAGGGATCAAACCTGCCAGCACTTTTGAGGGTGTAAGAGATCTCGCAGATGGGGAGGTCATGGTTGTAGGGGTTGTCGACGGAGACCTTAGCAAGGTACTCGACAGAATCATGGCTAAGGCGCTTGAAATCAACGTCGGTGATGCTGGCCTCTGGCTTCTTGATGTTGGCCAACTTCTCTGCCACGAAGTTCTTGACCTTGTCCACTAGGTCCGCTATTCGATAATGAGATACGTAGAGATCGCGGAAAGGATAGAGAAAATGAGATGGTTTTTCTTATTTTTCACGTAATCGTCCCTTCACCTCTGAATTTACTGCTTGAATTTCTATATTTTCGAATCATCTTTTTTTTTCAATCTCTTTTACACCTTTTCATTCTCCAGATTTTATGGAATAAATGCCAAGTCAGCAATTGAAACTTGGCTTTTATATAATTAAATAGATGTTTTTATATTCAACGTAGCACTCTAAATAAGCCTACGTGAAAGGACTCATTTGTGCCATATGCATGAAACTAATACACATAATGTACGTCATCCTAAATTTGATTGAAAGAATTCATACATTTACCTGAAGTGAGAGACTCTACCTTACGAGGGAGATTGTCTGATCTGGCCTTCATATCGAATTCTTCATTGATTCCATACAAACATGCTCTGTTAGTTGTATTGGATGATCTCTCTTTATGATTAGAAAAATCGCATTGCTAAGATTGATTTTTCTAAAATATCCAACAAATTTATACTCCTCATCATCCGTTGAATTAAAAAATCGATCACCATTCATGGATTCAATCATGTTACGACTTGTTTTAATTAGAGAGGAATTTTGTGACTAGAAGGTCTTATGACATGATCGATATAAAAGACAGAGAGTAAAGCCATGCTTTTAACTTATCCTTCAAAGAAATAGGACACAGGCATTCATCAATAAACTTTTAAAACTTAGAAATTAATAGTACAAATTTCAAGAAAATCCTTTACATGCATACATAAACCAATCCAATAAAAATTAAACAAATAATTCTAATCTGGTTCGAAAAGAAGTGAGTTTTCTAGAATAAAATAAAAACTAAACAACTAATTAATCGAAGTAAAAAATAATAAACTTTAAAAGCCTATCACAAAAAAGACCTAAAATTGGTTTTAAACATGTAAATTATTCTAAACAGTTAAACTTTTAATAAAAAAGGAACTAAGTTTTGGAATCCAAATCAATAACTCGTACGTCTATATATAATATTTGATGAGAAGTTCTACTCACAACCCACTGTACGTTCCTTGTGCAACGCACACCCTGCTGACATGTTTTATTTTATTTTATTTCCTGCTGCTAACCTAAACATACGTTTCTCCCAGTTTCATGTTGTTATGAAACTTTAGTCTCTCTTTATGAAATAGAAACCAAAAGAGGTTCGATTTGATATCAACCACACACACAGAAAATCAACCAGTTTTGAGAAATATACCTATTTACAAACTGGATCAATATAGAACTAGAAAGTTAACAAGAATATAAATCAGTAATCAAATAACCAAGAAACATAAAGAAATTAAAAGAAATTAAAGAGATACAGCAAGAACACAACCGATATACGTGATTCGACCCTAATGGTTTACATCCACGACAGGATTGGCCTCAGAACTTTATTGGTGAATATCTGTTATGATTACACATGAGGCAATGCCACGTAGGAGCACAAGGGCTGCCAGACCAAACATGCAGCTAACCGACTATGTAGCTTGAATTGGCAAGATGAATCTCTAGTATTTTATTTCCATGTTTGGTTGCTTTTTTATTTCCTTGTTAGCTGCTCTTTCCTTGCGCTAGATCATTTTATTTCTTTGCTGGTATTCTTTCCTTATTCAACCATTATTTCCTTTGATGTAATCGGTTTATAACAAACCATGGAATTCGTGAGAAGTTTTTATGCAATGAGTTATCAATAAAATCTTAGTCTTCTCAATACCATGAATTGAGTGAAGGTCTCTTTGCACCATGAGCAGAGAATTCTGGTGCTTGTACCTATCAATTGGTATCAAGAGCCGGTTGATTGCCTCTTCCACTGTCCATGGCTGATCCCGCAAAGACGAATAAGGTTCGCTTTGAGCAACTCGAAGGAGCTGTTTTGGAACTGCGCTGCAGTATGCAAGCTATGTAGGAGATGAGCGTGACCACCCAAACTCTTCTTCAAGAGTTGGCCTCCCGCTCCTCTGTTCGGAATTCAGGTCATCGCCATAAGGCTTCGCCCTGCCAACTGCCCAAGGATAGTCCACCATCATCACCACGTTTCACCAGTTCAAAAAGTTTTGACATTGGCGAGTCTTATGAAGGGGAGAGCAATGGCTCCCATTTCTCTCAAGCGTCAGATACGGGAAGCGAAGATGGTCATACCGAAGTTACAGACAAGACTTTATGCATGCATTCTTGTGTGAATTTTGACTTCCCTCGTTTTGCAGGTGAAGATCCAACGGTTTGGCTTGACCGTGCTAAGCAATATTTTGCTACTCAGGAAATCCAGGGCATGAAGAAGGCGATGCTCGCTTCCTACCATCTCGAGGGCGAAGCCAACCAATGGTGGCAATGGTATAACCATTCCCACGACGAGAAAACCATTTCGTGGCACAAATTTGAGAATGGAATTTTGCGTCGCTTTGGACCTATGGATTTCGAAGACTTTGATTAGGTGCTTAGCAAAATTAAACAAAAGGGCACTTTTTGTGAGTAGCAACAAGAATTCGAAAGACTGGCTAACCAGGTGACTGGCTAGCCAAAGAAAGCATTGTTAGGCGCTTTTATGGGAGGCCTAAAGGAAGACATTGCAGTTGAGGTTTGTATGTTTTGGCCTAAGGGATTGAAGAGTGCTATCGACTTGGCAAAACGTCAGGATGAGAGGTTATAGAGGGCCCGCAAATCATCTGGCAGTGCTCCCCCCAACACTCGTCGTGTGGGCGTTATTGTCTCCACAAACTCCACTACTCCATTGCCCACTGCTAAGCCTTTACCTGTTAATGCAGTGAAATGATTATGATTCAACGAGATGCGAATCCGACGCTAGAAAAACCTCTGTTTTAACTGTGACGAGAAATTTATTCCCAAACATCGCTGTCAAGCTTAGTCATGTTTCATCGAGGCTAATATTCCACTGGACGTGGAAGAGAACTATGAGGAAGACACGTCACCTACTGATACGCCAACAGACCCACTTATTTCTCTCCATGCATTGTCAGGGAGCTTAGGCAATCGTACTATGCGGGTCCGAGCTATGGTTAACCGGCAGGAAATTAATGCATTGATCGACGAAGGATCTAGCCATAACTTTATTAATCAAGCAGTGGTTAATCGTTTGAATCTCGCGGTTTCACCTATCACTCCATTTTATGTTCGAGTTGCTAGTGGGGAAAAACTCACCTGTCAAGCCAAGTATGAGAAGGTACCTATTTGCATCAATGGCTTGAAGGATTGGGATGTGTGGTTCATGACTATGCCCTCCGCTCTATGGAATTTACTATTGACACTCGAAAATTTGTTATTCAGGACGAGCCCATGGGTCCATCCTTGGTTGTAGACGTTAATTCTCTATTGCAGGAATGGAAGCATGGTGCCGAACTATTTTGCTTAGCTGCGATTGAGAGTGATTCGGCACTCCAAGTGGATTCCACTCCAAATTTAGCCCAGGATATTTAGAGGCTATTTTATTGGAGCACCAGTAGGTGTTAACGACTCCACATGAATTGCCGCCCTCACGTATGTTTGACCATTGCATTTTGTTGAAGAATGAATCCGCGCCCGTCAATGTATCTTTTTATCGGTATGCCCACTTTCAAAAAAAAGAAATTGAACGCCAAGTGGAGGAGATGTTGTCTACGGGATTGATCCGCCCCAGTACTAGCCCTTTTTCGTCACCAGTCTTGTTGGTTAAGAAAAAAGATGGTACTTGGCGCTTTTGTACCGATTACCGAGCCTTGAATAAGGCGACTATCAAGGACCATTTTCCAATTTCCACTATCGAGAATATGCTCGATGAATTATTTGGCACGACGTATTTTTCTAAACTGGATCTCAGGACAGGCTACCATCAAATTCGAGTTCATCCGAATGATGTCCATAAGACAGCTTTCCGCACACACCATGGTCACTTTGACTATTTGGTGATGCCATTTGGACTTTGCAACGAGCCATCAACATTTCAAGCTGCCATGAATTCAATTTTTAAAGTGCATTTACATCACTTTATTCTTGAATTTTTTTATGATATTTTGATTTATAGTAAATCTTGGCCGGCACATTTATGCCATCTGCAGACTACTCTGGGAATACTGGTCGAGCATTCCTTCTACATCAAACCATCCAAGTGTATTTTTTGTCAACAGAAGGTGGAATACCTAGGCCACATTATTACTCCGGCAGGCGTGAGGGTGGATTCTCTAAAAATTGATGTTATGCTTCGTTGGCCTCAACCCAAAAATATCACCGCACTATGGGGATTTCTCGGTCTCACAGAATACTATCACAAATTCTGCGCAATTATGGCCTCATTGCACGACCATTGACCTAGTTATTACAGAAAGGGAAGTTCGCATGGAGTAACGACGCTGAATGTGCTTTTACTGCCTTGAAGACCGCTATGGCGACTACCCTAATTTTGGCTCTTCCTAATTTTTTTTGAAGACTTCATGATAGAAACAGATCCTTTCGGTTTAGGAGTGGGTGCGGTGCTTTCCCAAAGCGGTCAGCCGATTGCTTTCCTTAGCAAAGCTATTGGACCTGCAAAGAAATCTTGGTCCACCTATGAGAAGGAGATGCTTGCAGTCTTAGAGGCCATCAAATCGACCCTATTTGTTGGGAAGAAGATTCAAAATTTGTACCGACCAAAAAAGCCTTCGTTATCTATTGGAACAGTGCATCACCACCCCAGAGCAACAAAAGTAGGTCGCAAAACTTTTGAGATTTGATTATGAGATCATCTACAAACCTGGGAGGGAAAATGGCATGGCAGATGCACTTTCTCATAGCAGCTTAGACCATGAATTGGTTGCCATCTTTGGACTGATATGGGAGATCTGGGATGACTTACGGGAAGCTACAAAAAAGGACGCCGTTTTGGGTCCTTTGGAACGTCAATTACGTGTAGACCCACTCTCTGTTGCTGGTTATAGTTTGAAAAATGGGTGCATCATGCGGGAGGGTCGCGTCTTAGTTTCTGAGGTTCCGGCAATTAAAGAGGCTCTTTTACGTGAATTTCATGATAGTACCATGGGTGGGCATTCAGGCATTCTTCGCACTTCTAATCGGCTTTCCTTGTTTTTTCATTGGCAGGGCATAAAAAAAGATGTTCAACTTCACATCCAACAATGTAACTTTTGCCAATGGAACAAATATGACACACGACATCCAGTCGGCCTAGTCGAGCCATTGCCAATTCCATCAGGGGTGTGGACTAATGTGTGGATTTTATCAGTGACCTTCCTAAATCAACTGGTAAGAATTCAATTTTCGTGGTCGTTGATCGGCTCACTAAATTTGCCCACTTTGTTGCGTTGGCCCATCCTTATACAGCTCGAGACGTTGCCTATGCGTTCATCCCGAATGTGGTGAAACTCCATGGTCTTCCATCTTCCATTGTCAGTGACCATGACCGTATCTTCATGAGCCATTTTTGGCGCGAGCTCTTCCGTTTACAGGGCACAACGATGCGCACTAGTTTCGCCTATCATCTGGAAACTGACGGCCAAACCGAAGTTGTAAACCGTTGTTTGGAGCAGTATCTTCGCTGCTTTGTACATGCGACGCCGAAACGATGGGAAGCTTTTCTCGCATGGGCCAAATTCTCCTACAACACCTCCTTCCATAGTTCCATACAGATGACCCCATTTGAAGCACTGTATGGCCGTCCTACTCCCATTCTGAATACTTATGTTCCAGGTTCCACAGCTGAAGTTAATAGCGCTCTTATTGCTCACGACGACATTCTCCATCAACTCAAGACTAACTTGGTTGTTGCTCACAACCGGATGAAACAACAAGCTGATAAAGGCTGTTGGGATGAAGTCTATGCCATTTGTGATTGGGTCTATTTGAAATTACAGCCCTACCGTCAACACTCTGTTCTTAAGCGTCCATACCAAAAGCTAACAAGCAAGTTTTTTGGGCCCTATCAAGTTCTGGAGCGCATCGGCACCTTAGCTTATTGCCTCCAATTGCCTCTTGATGCTAAAATCCATTTTGTCTTTCATGTGTCCCTCTTGAAGCGCTGTCTTGGTGATACCACCGTTGTACAACCTACTCTGGCCCTTTATGCCGAGGATGGTTTACCTCTGCTACAACCTGAAGCGGTCTTAGGTTCACTTTGGGTCTAGAGTGCTAATGGAAGGGTGAAGGAAGTGTTGATTTGCTAGAATATTTTACCAGCCGAAGATGCCACCTGGGAACTGCTTTCGACCATTAAGGAACAGTTTCCTACGTTTAACCTTGAGGACAAGGCTCTACTCGTAGTGGGCGAATGTTACGATTACATATGAGGCAACGCCACGTAGGAGCACAAGGGCTACCAGACCAAATGTGCAGCTGACCAACTATGTAGCTTGAATTGGCAAGATGAATCTCCAGTATTTTATTTCCATGTTTGGTTGCTATTTTATTTCCTTGTTAGTTGCTCTTTCCTTGCGCTAGAGCATTTCATTTCCTTGCTGGTATTCTTTCCTTATTCAACCATTATTTCCTTTGATGTAATCGGTTTATAACAAACTATGGAATCCATGAGAAGTTTTTATGCAATGAGTTATCAATAAAATCTTGGTTTATCCTGCTCTAGATCATTTTATTTCCTTGTTGGTATTCTTTCCTTATTCAACCATTATTTCCTTTGATGTAATCAGTTTATAACAAACCCTGGAATTCGCGAGAAGTTTTTATGCAATGAGTTATCAATAAAATCTTAGTCTTCTCAATACCGTGAATTGAGTGAAGGTCTCTCTGAATCGTGAGCAAAGAATTCTGGTGCTTGTACCTATATATTTCCTTCACAGATAAGCCTCAGATCAACTCAGATTTACAAAACTCTCTCTCACAAACCAGAAAATCGCAATGTTTTTCTCTCTCAGTGAAACCCTAAACAAACCCTAGTTCCCCCCTGTCTGCTCTCTCTCGAATACTCTCTCTAAACAAAACAGAATGAATGAATAAAATGAATTAGGATTTTTACAAAAGGGATGGTTAAACATATATAGGGTTAAACAGATGCCACCACGTGTAATGATCCTGCAGCTCAAACACAAAACAATATTCAGACTAGAAAAACTGAGAGATCAAAAAGTCTAGGAGATGATAATTGGGAATGAAAGGTCCTGTGTGCAATGGTTCCTACATATTTCACAATGTTATTAGCAAATAGCTTAGTGAAATGGTGGAATATTCACTGCCGAGCAGTGCTTAGGGATCAACCAGTTCATGGCTGTCTTTGCGGTTCCGGTGTTGTCCTTCCACTTCATATCTCTAAACAATCCCTACCAAATGGACACCATGTTCATACTGGCCCGACACTCTCTCTAAGGTTGTGGTCCTTGTCTTGCTCTCACTCTGGGCTATCTTCTTCAATGGGAGCTTGGATTGGCTCATCATTCTCTTCTTTGTGGCGACTTTGCCCAACATACTCGTGTTCGTCAAAAGGAGAGAAGTTTGAAGTGAGAGAGTAGAACGGGGAGGGAAGGGATCTAACCTCGTGAAGTTTGGGAGAACCGTTACACGGCAAATAAACTTGGTTTTTTATTTGGTGTGCGGTGTGGTGTTTTCGAACTGGTTGCCGAAATTTTTTTTCCAATACTTGATTCTTCCTGATCGCCAACACCATTTAAAAAAATATATATATTAATTATTCATATACTACACATCACACATAATGTTTTTTTTTTTCCTTTTTAAATGTATAGTATAAGGACGATGAGTAGAAGAATTTCTTTAGTTTATCAAGAACAAAATAAAAAAATAAAAAAACAAGTATAGTGTCTAGTATAAGGATGATGAGTAGAATAACTTTTTTTTTTCAACTCATTTGGTCCCACATGTTAGTTTTGTCTCAAAATCCCATTGGTTGTATGATGAGGTTATTTGCTCGCCAGTAAATAATTTTTTGTGATCGATGGCAATACCATTTATCTTGTTCCTAATAAAAAGTAGGTTATAATGATAATAATTAAAAGAGTTAGCACATCTCTGCCCGATCTGTGAGTGGTCTGTCTGTGTTCTGCATTTTCTTGTGAAGACTACTAACACGTTGAAAAGTCCAAGTAAACGACCAAAGACCAAACCGTGTCTATGGTACCAAATTTCCACATAATTTAAGGAAAAAAATAGACAGTGAAGTCAACCCACCTTGTCGTGTTCGTCGGTCTTTAAATCTTTTGGGAATTGGATTTGGGGCTAATATTACAGATGTTCATCTTCCATCGTGGTGAAACTAATTGAGCTTGGAAAAAGGTTCGGAGATGGAGAACACGCATCTGATGCTGGAGCAAAAGCTGCTGGGGGACACTCTTGCCATGCCAAACCAGAAGCTGGAGGTCCTCGATATCCTTAAAGCAGCTCCAAGAATCTTTTCCAAGAATTTTAATTTCATCATCTTCATCCTTTTCATTTCCCTCCCTCTTTTCTTCTTCATGGTTTACTACGAAATTTTCCTTCAAAGAACCCTGTCAAATATTCTAGAGCAGTCTTATAGTCAAAGTTGGTCAGAAGTAACTTCTGAAGTTGTAACAAGCCTTAGGCCCATGGGTGCCGGATTCTTCGAAAAAGCGCGGGCTGACTCGGAGATCGAAAGCACTCTGATCCTTCGACGGCTAATAACTCGTAACTCTTTCTGGGAATTAAGAACGACTTTTTCTCATCAACTGGTTCAACTTGGTTTCCTTTATCTGGTGCCCTTTCATCTTCTCGAGCTTTGCACAGTGATTGTAACGGTGGATTTGGCATCAAAGATATACGCAGAAGATAGACCAATACTGACTCTGAAGGAGATGCTGAACAAACAGATTTATGGAGCAAGAATAAGAGGTACTTTTATCACATCCTCTTACGTTATTCTCTTATCAACTTGTAATCTGCTCGGATTAGTATGGTTAGCAACAAGCTACCATGTATTTTGGAGAACATCGGATTTACAGGTGCCATTTCTACTGTTCTACGGACCGGTTTTCATAGCTTTGCTACTAAAATACTTGGAATGGAGTGCGGTGTGGAACGTGAGTATCGTCATTTCAGTGTTGGAGGGGACTTTCGGGGTTCGAGCAATGGCGCTTTCTGCTCGTTTTAATAGAGGCAGTGAGCGGCGTGGGCTACTTTTGATGGCTGTTTTCTTTGTTTGGGGACTGGGTTTGAGGCTGCCATGCCTCTATTTTAGATGCTATGAAGGAGAGATTATGGGAATTGTTGCACAAGTTGGGTTGTTCTGCTTGGGGAATGTGCTGAAATGGGTGGCCTGCATGTTATATTTCTATGATTGTAAGAAGCAGACTCTAGAGAAGAAAGTTGATGTGGAAGCAGGGAGAGAAATCAAAGTCGTTGATGCATAATTACTGCAGCAAATACTCACAAGTAAAAGGAAATTGGTTGGTTGGATTTCCATTAATGTATGTAAACTTGACGCGAATGCTAAATAAACTTGGTGAAAGAACTTGCATCTTGTAAAAGAGAATGCTTTAAGAAATTGTTGTTCTTTTGGCTATCTAGGAGGAGTTCCTCCCACTCTGTCTCTCTCTAAGCAATGACATTCTGGTATAGCTTTGGCATTGCCTAAAGATTTTTTTAGAAAGAAAACAAGATCGGTGTCAAAAGTTTTACTGTTGATGAACATGAGCAACCATAAAGAACTTCTCATCTGCTGACATTTTTTGTTCTTGTCATTTTTACCGGCCATGGTTCGATTTGAAAACTCTCTAATCTTTATAGATCGCAGCGATTCCTTCAAGGCCCAATTCTCAAAAAAAAACAAAAAAAGCTAGAGAGAGAGAAATTCAGCAAGGAAAATGTAGCCCTATTTGTAACAACTGAAATATAATAATCACACCTCAAGAAACAGAGGCGAGTAATTAATGAGGAATGAGAATAATGACTGAAACCATCCAAAATACTACGACTCTCTTCTCGACACTCAATTAAGCAACTTATTCCACAGTTCACTGCCAGATGAACCATTGTTGTGAAGTCAATCAACGGCACTCCACAACAGCAGCCACTTGTGCCATGAATTCTTGAAAGTTTCCTCAATTTGATTTCCTTTCAATCACCTTCTTTGCAAAAGATGGCAAACAGAAAGCCGCTGTATGAATCTGAAAATAAAAACAAAGGTACATAAAGCAAATGAATAAGATAAGAGGTGTTTGGGATGAAGCAGAATCACACCTCTGGGTTGTAAAACTTCAAGGGTCCTTTGGATTTGTTATGGCTGCCATTTGCATCTATCGAATTCACTGGGTGCTTGAAGTCAACAGGGGGCCCCTCGGTAGAACACAGCATAAAACCAATCACCCCACTGAAACACAAACATTGATAGAAGCAACATCAACGTCACACACACATTTACTCGCCACAAACTGAGCCGCACAGAGAAATACCCAATGCGGATAATAACCACCATTAAAACAGCTACCGCAGAATTGGAGATGAAGACATTCAAAGAACGACTTTACTGAAAATAGGTGGTCTCCAAAATCACAACTTGCGTATTTTAAACCTTACCTATGATAAAATAGCAACTCAGGCTGACCCAAGAAGAAAACTCGATTATCCCTGCTAACGCGCACAGAGGCAAATACACTCATGCATGCGTGCAAACATAAACATGTATTCAAAAGCATATATCTCTTTGGGAGGATTTTGTGGGGAGAACAAGCTGGCCGGAAAAATTAATTAAGTTTGAGAAAGGTTACCTTGGGTATGTTGGCACCGTAGTCCATGCGTAGTTGACAGAGCCTTTAAATATCTGACGACAGTTTGTCACAATGTCCTCAATTATGTGCATGTGAAGCCATCTACTTTCTGCCTGAGTACACACAACTCCCCCAGGCCGAAGAGCCTTCGCTACTGATTCAAAAAAGGGCTTCTCAAAAAGCTCTTGTGCAGGACCTGATCAGATCGAAAGGAAAACTTATCGATACAAAGTACAATACTCATGTTCCCTGTGAGAAAAGGATTGAATGCAGAGATAACCTTACCTATGGGGTCAGAAGAATCCACTATAATCGCATCATAAGTTCCTTCAGGAGCAGCCTTCAAAAATGCAACTCCTGGACCAGTATGAAAAAGCCCTTCAAAATTGATGTTCGCAACAATAAGGAATGCAAATTAGGAAGAAGAATGAGCTGATCATACCATCACCAATATGAAGATTCACTCGGGGATCCTCGTACCCAACAGCTACCTCAGGAAATACTGTTTAGAAACCTGGTAAAGGTGGAAAAATAAATTACAAGTATGGAAATAGTTGTTCCATGATGACTGAAAGTCCTCATGGTACAATGGTAAAAAGCATTTGTAGGCTCGGTTGGTAAAATAATCAGAGCTCGCATATTCACAAGTGGATTCATTCTAGTGTGAAAAGAAAATGTAACAGGTGACATATCCAACGAGCTATTTTCATGAGCTTCTGACCTAATGCTTGTACAAAAGAATATTATATGTTTTTCCATCAAATTATTACTTACATCAACTACCATCTTATCGATTTCACAAATATCAATATGCTCAACAGATGAATGGCGAGACACTTCCCGCAGGACCCCACCATCTCCTCCACCAATAGCCATAACCTGAGTGGAAAAAAAAAAATAATGAGTCTGAAAGACTAGGCAAAAAATATATATATATTTATATATATATATATGCTTATTGCCAATAATCAGTTCACTCTAACAGTGCGCGCGTGTTAAGTAAGAGAAAAAGAAGAGTGAAGTGTATTTGAAAGACAAGTTTGTTTTCTTTATTTTATGAATGTGTTTCCCTTCCTGTTTGCCTCTGCTGATAACCATCTGTAGTTTTTTCAGGAAATAAAGAGAGAAAAGGAGGCCAAGGGAAGAAATGTGCAGGGGACCCTGAATGATTAACAAGGTTTATTGGACGTGTTGTTATTAGTTGCACCATTGTGATTTGTCTTTTACATACTGTCGCTATCCTATGTTTAACAGTCCTCAGCCTTACTATATACGGAATATTGGCCGATCAACAGATAGAGCCTGGTGTGCCCTCTGTCTGTGGGCCTTCTCACCACCAGAGCTGAAAAACCTTTGTTCATCATGTAGAACAGTACAAGCTGCATTTATAATATGATGCATGGATCACAAATGTCACTGTGGTTCCAGCCTTAAAAGTGCTCATTAGTTCTAATTAGCTAATAATCGACTGTCATGTGAAAGCATCGTCAAGAAAATTCTGTCAATGGAAGCAATTCAAGTAAGTTTTTTAGTCCCAAGATTATATGAAGACCTTCTTTGGGTTTGAAATTGAGCACAGTGGAAGGTGAGTGATCATTTCTTGATATGCGCATTCATCCCTTTCCGTTTGAACGATTTTATTTACCGTTCGAATAGGCTAAATGTTAGTTCGAACTATATATTTACTATTTGAACACTATTCAATATAACATAATTACAACTTTCTATTTTATTTATATTCATTCTTTACGTTGTTTATTTGTTGTAACCTAGCGATGAAACTAGTGAGCATAAGAGGTTGATATTGGTTGAGCGGGAGATCATTATCTAAGACTTTTGCAGTTTTGTTTGGGATGGAAGGAGCCTATCTCTATATTTAGTGATAGAGGATGTGGCCCGATCTATGAGCAGAGGGGGTGGTCCATCCTGATATGGTCAGTGAGTTTTATTGGGCCATATCAAAAATGGGGGATGATGAGGACTCTTTTTCTTTTGTTATTCGAGGAGTTAGTATTACTATCTTAACAGACAGTATCGCTGAGTTTCTAGGGATCCCCCATGTGGTGGTTGCATACCTTGCAAGCAACTGGCTGTAGGGACAGATAGTGAAGATGCCATCAAGGATGAGGCTCCGACAGATGATGGTCCAATGGATGATGAGATTCGTTTGGTGATGCATGACGATTCAACTCCTCCATATGATGGCAGCAAGGTGATCAAACAGGTAGATTGTTGAGTATTTTTTTTCTCTTGCTGAATTTGATTATCTCACAAAATATCGATCTGTGGAAACACAAGATAGGTTTCGACATCGAACTGGCTCGATTTATGTTATGGATAGCACGAGGAGAGCTGATTGATCTGCCTCTATACTTCTTCATCCACATCCGATTTGAGTTATGGTATTTGATTGGAGGTAGTCTACCGTATGCATTGATGATCTCCAACCTCCTAGTTAATTTGGAGGTTGATGTACTATTTACAGAGTAGAGATAACCACATATTGGGCCCCTTAACAAGATTACTTTCAGCAAAAGCAAGGGCCATTTGTAAAAGGCTCGCATTAATGTTACGGCGGCAAATAGTACTAGCACGAAGCGTGATCCAGCTTCTATAGATGCTAGTGTTAATACAGAGGTTGCAAGGGAAAATAATAGGGAGATGGATCCCTGCTCAATGAGCATCACGCACTTTTCATTTTGGATATGGAGATGATCACAGAAAGGATCACTGCGCTCATCATGGTTCGACTGCAAGAGATTGAAGGATGCATTACTGTGATGCAGGACTTGGATAATCTTACACGGTAGTGTTATTTTGAATCGATCTTTTTGTTTTGTATAGAACATTATCAATTTAATTTCTATATTGTTTTTATTTTTTGTATATAGCTAGCTTGTTTGTTATCAAAAATTAGTTTTGTTATTTTATCTAATGTTTGGCAATATAAAAAATGACTTCCCTGGAAGGATTTTTTTTTAATTGCAAATTTTTATTTACCATAAAAAATCGTTAATTAATTTTTAAATTAATTATATAAGTTTTCTAGGATGGCATATATGATACATTTTAATTTACCATAAATAATAAATCCGTATAGGTAGATTTTTCCATCTTTTAAAAATAATAATTAATAGAATCAAATAATATTTATTTTTAAAATATTTGAATTTCTTTCATTAAATTTCTATAGCTAAATTTATTTCGATTGTCTGCATCACAGTTCAAACCAATTTTATGAGCATTCAAAAGCTTTATAAATCCGTTCAAACTCAACATTACTGTTCGAACGGGATAACAAGCATCCCCTGCCAGATTTATTTATAACTTCAAAAAAAAAAAAAATCATTCGAATGATTGGCTTTACATTCGAATAGAAAATCCCATACCGTCTAACAGTCTCAAACTCTAATAAAACGAAAATGATACATTTGAATGATTTCTAACCCTCCGTCGCCACAATTGTGTAAAATTTCTCATCACGAATATTATTCGAACAATTATGTCAACATTCAAATGTAAAATACCATACCGTTCTAACGAGTTTGGGATCGTTTGAACGGTTTTCTTTTTTCAGACACTATATTTCGTCCCAGAAACTTTAGTTCGAGCATATACTTATCTGTTCGAATGTGTAAAAAGCTACTTCCATGTTTGGACAAAATTTAATTTATGTATCGAATAACTACTTTTAGGGATGAAGTTTAATTCCTCCCTAAAAGATCACGTCCCTAAAAATCAAATTTCTTGTAGTGACGTGAGCCATACAGCAAGACCCGAAAAGACATAAAGATAAGTGACCTGTTTTCTCTTCAAGTTGATTTCATTTTGATGCATTTGGAATTTATCTTTGAACATTTACGTCTAGTGGGATGAGATAAGATGATATGTGAATAATAGTGAAATAGTTTGTAAATAGTAGTGAAATATGTTAATTTAAAATGTTTTATGAGATTTTGGGACAGGTGAGAGAAAAAGTTAAATAAAGATATTAAAAAGTTAAAATATTGTTAAAATATAATTTTTTAATATAATTTTTGTTTTGAAATTTGAAAATTTTGAATTATTTTTTGTGTTTTGTTTGGAAGTTTGAAAAAGTTATAATGATGAAGTAATGATCAGATGAAAAAGTTAAGATTTGAAATTGAAAAATGTTTGTCTTTGTGGTGGTTGGATATTGAGATGAGATGAACGGATTTTGTTATCCAAACCAGGCCTTAGGGGATGCTTGGGGAATGAGATGATATGAGAATTTTGTGAATAGTAGTAGGATGATTTGTGAATAATAATGAGAGAGAAAAAGTTGAATAGAAAATATTGTAAAGTTAAAATATTGTTACAATATTATTTATTAATATTATTTTTGTTTTAGAATTTGAAAAAATTGATTGTTTTTTTTTTTTTTTTTTTTGAAAATATAAAAAATTTGTAATTATTAGTTTTAAGTATTTATATTTAAATGATGTTTAGGAAGGATATGAGATGTGATGAGATAAGTTTGAAATTCTTTCCAAACATCCATTTTCTATGCTAACCCCGGTGAAGATTGGTCAATGTACTAGTCAACAGATCATTAGCGTGTTGTTGTGCACATGGCAACATGTATACACCAAAGTGCAAGCAAAAGCTGTCAAGATTCTACTTCTAGCCCGCAGCCCGCTATCCTCACGCCAAGCAATTGACGGGTGAGTAGCTCGCCAATAATGAAGTCCGCCCTCACACACAAAAGGAATAATTTAAAAAAAAAAAAAATGTTGAGGGAAAATTATCTGATTGGCATATTCGTGTGAAAACTTATGTAAAATTGTGTTGTAACTAGTGTTGATGTATTGTTGTCACATGAAAAGAATTGAAGTGTGCTCAACACGGCTCGACTGGACCCCAACTGGCGCTCGAGCGAACTCAGGCAGAGTGCACCACTCGACTCAGCGCTCGAGCAAACTCAGGCAGAGTGCACCGCTCAATGCCCGCTCGACTCAGTGCTCGAGCGAAATCAGGCAGAATGCATCGCTCGATGTGCTGCTCGCTCGATCCTTCACTTGAGCCAATGTTCTAGAAACTCATAACTTAGTGTTTTAAGCGCCATGAATCAGAGGGGTTATAAATAGAACAGCTTGTTCTGTTCTTTGGGGTGGAGAAATAGAGCAAAAACCCTAGTTGCTTCCAAGAGCCTTTGAGAGATACTTCTCTCCACATTGTGAATCTTTCTTGGACAATCACATCTCTACCACACCACACTCAAGATCAAACCTTTTCAAGTCCATTGAAGTGGACGTGTTTATTGGCCGGAAGAGTCCGGAGCTGCTATTGATGCAGAGATCGAGAGGTTTTCATGAGAAGCTATAGAAAGGTCGGAGTTCCGGCACTACATGCTTGTAGAGATCGAGTGGGTCACTTGTGAAGTTGCAAGCCAAGTTTAGCATACTACAAAGGTTTTGTGAGTGTCTCTAAGTTAGTTGTAACAAACTTTTTCTATAGTGAATTTTAGGTGGTGTCTTACACCCAGAGTGGTTTTAGAATTTAAAGACGTTCTTCAAATGAGTTTCCACTTCGTGAACAAAATCACTGTATTGATTATTTGTGTTATTTGATGAATTGACTAATTGCTTTTTTGTTTCTAATTTTGTAAAGAACTAAAAAAAAAAAAATTGGATTACACCTATTCACCCCCCTCTAGGGGTAGGTTGTAGAAGAGCCACTACTTTTTCAATTGGTATCAGAGCGGGTTCACTCCGCTGGAATTCAGTTCCTGAGTGTGATCCTGCTGTAGTGATTTAAATGGATAAGTCTCAATCTCTCACAACGCCACCTTATTTTGATGGAAATAACTATGCTTATTGGAAAGTTCGAATAAGAGCATTCCTAAAGTTTGTGGATGAACGAGCATAACAAAAGGATGGAGAGAACCATTTGCTATCATTGATAGAGTTCAAACTCCTAAAATTGTAGAAAATTACTCTAGGGAAGAAATAAATGAATGTGGTTGGAATAACAAAGGCCTGAATGCTATCTTTTTGGCTGTATCACAAGAGGAGTTTAAGCGAATTTTCATGTGTGAAAATTGCAAAGAGGCTTGGGACATTCTTGAGGTTACCCATGAAGGTACGAAGACTGTGAAAAATTCTAAACTTCAAATGTTGACTATGAGTTTTGAAGAACTTAAAATGAAAGATGATGAAACGTTTGATGCTTTCTATGCCAAACTTAATGACGTTATCAATTCTTGTTTTAATTTAGGGGGCAAAATTCCTGAGAACAAGATTGTGAGAAAAGTCCTCAGATCACTTCCTGAGAGGTTTCGCCCAAAAGTTACTGCTATTGAAGAAAGCAAAGATTTGGACATTATGAGAATTGAAGAATTGGAGATCTCTCTACAAACATATGAACATACTCTTCCTGTGGATAAGAAACACAAGTCCATAACCCTAAATACCATTAGAGAGGAGTCAGAAGGGTCATCCGATGAGTCGGCTATGAGTGACAGAGAAATAATATTTTATGCTAAGAAGTTCAGAAAAATGTTTGTGGTTAAAAATAACAAGAACCAGAGGCCAGAGAAGAAAAAATTTGCAAGATATAACAGAGGCTCTAGTTCAGGGAACAAGGAGAGAAGCACTGAGAAGTACACTAGAACAAGTAAAGGCAAGGTTCAATCGAGGGTACAGTGTCATGAATGTCATGGATTTGGACATATTTGTTTGGAATGTCCAAATTACAAAAAGGCAAAAGACAGAGCTAAAATTGATTCTCTAAGTGAGAATGAGACAGAGTCAAGTGACTCAGCAGAGAGCTCCTCTCCTAAAAGAAATCTAAACTACATGGCGTTCACTACCTCTATTAGTGGAAAAAGTCAGTGCAATGAACAAGTGTCTGATGATGGGAGCATATCCGGAAATGAATCTGGGTATGAAGATCAGTTGCAAGAAGTCTACGAGAAGTTGTACAATAAATGTGTTAAATTGAGAAAACTCAACAAAGCACATATTGAGGAGATAGACTTAAATAAAAGAGAAAATGAAAGACTTCAAGGCAAATTAAATGAAGTCAGTGTTCTAGTTGATGAGTTGCAAACGAGGAATGCTTCTCTGGAAGAAGAATTAAAAAATCAAGAAAGTGAGATGATTTTGCCGAAGGATAAATTGAAATCTTTCTCCAATGGGAAACAAAAGCTGGATGAAATCCTAAGTTCAGGTAAGCCTCCCGGTGACAAGAGTGGGCTAGGATATGATAAAGAGAAATCTGATGCAGCCACTGCTTCAAAAGTCTCTGATAAAAATGGGAGGAAAACTGTGTTTGTTCGTGAATCAACTGCAAATGGGAATGGTGATCCGTCTGACAAGGGTAAGAAATCTTCACATGTACAAATGGGTGTTTTATCTCATGAGAAATCAAGAGCACGGAATATAAGCCCTGTGTGCCACCACTGTGGTAAGATTGGCCATGTTGTTGCGGATTGTTTCAAATTGAAGAGATACGCAGTGTATGATCACACACCCTCCCAAAGTAGAAGTGTGTACTCTTAAAAAATGGGTAAAAATCCCATAATTGCTCCTAAGTTTGCTTCATCTTTCAGGGCACAAAGAGATCGCAAAGAAAACTATATGTGCCATCATTGTGGTAAAGCCAGTCACATTCGACCAAACTGCTATGAGCTTAGGAGGAATTTCATAAGAAATGGAAATAGCGAATCAAGAAGAGGGCAATTGAATCTATGGAGTCAAGTCAGGGCATTAACTAGACAAAATGAGATGCTCAATGTCAAGATAGACCAACTGTCTACTAGCAAAAAGGGAAGCTCTCCAAAAGTTAGACGCATGTGGATCAGAAATGAAGAAAGAAACACGTGCCATGTGGGACACATTGCTCTAAAGACAAGAGACACCTATATGTGGTACCTTGATAGCGGATGCTCTCGTCACATGTCAGGTGATAGAAGTTTATTTAAAACAGTTGAAGAATACAAGTGTGGGACAGTAACATTTGGGGATGGTGGAAAAGCTGATATAATTGGAAGGGGTGAAATTGAAATAACTGGACTTCCTGTCTTGAGAGAAGTTCTATTTGTTGATGGATTAAAAGCAAATCTCCTCAGTATAAGCCAAATGTGTGATAATGGTGGTGAAGTTCGGTTTTCAAAAGAAATGTGCATTGTTTCTGACATTAATGAAAATTGCATGATGCAAGGAATGAGGACATCTGATAAATGTTATGGCATCGCCCCTAGTCCTCAGTACAGTTGCAATAGTGCTAGGAGTGAGGCTACCAACCTTTGGCATCAAAGACTTGGACATGTGAATCACAAAAATCTGTCTAAGATTGCCAAGAAAGAGATGGTGATAGGATTGCCCGAGTTGGGCAAAGTGGAGACTCCTGTGTATGGGTCTTGTCAATTGGAAAAACAAGTTAGAGCAACTCACAAGAATACGACGGCTATTTTGACTGAACGACCCTTAGAGTTGTTGCACATTGATTTTATGGGACCCTCTAGAACTGAGAGTCTGGGAGGGAAGAAATACATACTGGTAATGGTAGATGATTTCACCAGATACTCCTGGGTAGAATTTCTGAGAGAAAAAGGTGAAACTCCCAACGTGATTAAAACCTTGTGCAAGAAACTTCAGAATGAGCAAGGGAAAGCAATAGTCAGAATTAGAAGTGATCATGGAAGAGAGTTTGAAAATTCAAATCTTGAGAGCTTCTGTGATGAAGAAGGTATTAGTCAAGAATTTTCTACTCCTATTACTCCACAACAAAATGAAGTGGTTGAAAGGAAGAACAGAGTTATTCAAGAAATGGCACAAGTCATGATACACAACAAAAATGTACCTACTCACTTCTAGGGAGAAGCTGTGAACATAGCATGTTATATTGTGAATAGAGTCTATCCACGACCAAGCACCTCCAAAACACCTTATGAGTTGTGGAATGGAAAGAAATCGAATGTAAAATACTTCAGAGTGTTCAGAAGTAAATGCTACATTTTGAGAGATAGGAAAAACTTGGCTAAGTTTGACACTAAGAGAGATGAGGGAATATTTCTTGGATATTCCAGAAATAGTCGTGCTTACAGAAGCTACAATCTACGCACCTAAACCGTTGTGGAGTCCATAAATGTGGTGGTGAATGATGCTCCTGGAGAGTAATTGAACAAGGAAGAGCCAACTCACTCACCAAGCGAAACTGGACAAGGACATTCTAGTGCTCTGAATGAGAACTTAGAGTCATCTCAAAATGAAAATGTGAGAAACCAAAAGAAGCCTTCTTCAAGAGTGAAGTTAAATCATCCTCAGGATAATATCATAGGACATATAGATGAAGGGATGAGGCTAAGGAGGAAAGTAATAAACCAATTGGCTCACTCAAGCTACATCTCACAAATTGAATAAAAAAGAGCCGAAGAAGCTTTAAATGACGAGAATTGGATGAATGCTATGCATGAGGAAATAAACCAATTTGTGAGGAACAATGTGTGGTATTTGGTGCCAAGACCAGAGAATCATAATGTGGTGGGCACTAAGTGGATGTTTAAGAATACGTTAGATGAAAATGGTACAATAGTGCGAAATAAAGCAAGATTAGTTGCTCAAGGATATGCCCAAATGGAAGAATATACTTTGATGAGACCTTTGCACCGGTTGCCAGACTTGAATCAATCCGGATATTGTTAAGCATTGCTTGCCACATGTGTTTCAAGCTGTATCCAATGGATGTCAAGAGTGCCTTTTTGAATGGGATCCTTCAAGAAGAAGTATACGTTGAACAACCAAAGGGTTTCAATGATCCAAAATGTCCTAATCATGTCTATAGGTTGAAGAAAGCTTTATATGGTCTGAAACAAGCTCCTAGAGCTTGGTATGAGAGGCTCACTTCATCTCTAGAAGGTCACAAGTTTCTAAGAGGAAGTGTTGATAGGACACTGTTCATCAGAAAAGTTGGGGAAGATATAACAGTTGCTCAAATCTATGTGGATGATATTGTTTTTGGATCATCTATTGACGCTCTGGCTCTTGAATTTGCTGAAGAAATGAAAAATGAATTTGAAATGAGCATGGTAGGTGAACTATCCTTTTTCTTAGGACTCTAGGTGAAATAGTTAGATAATGGGTTGTTCATATCTCAGTCCAAATATGCAAAGGATTTGATCAAAAAATTTGGATTAGATGGGAAAAGCCATGCTAGAACCCCCATGAGCACGAGCATTAAGCTTAGCACTGATGGGTCAGGCAAGAATGCTGAGCAATCCTTGTATAGAAGCATGATTGAGAGTCTATTGTATCTCACTGCAAGTAGACCTGACATTGCTTTTAATGTTGGGGTTTGTGCTAGATTTCAAGCCAGTCCCAAAGAATCTCATTTGGTAGCTGTCAAATGCATACTTCGTTATGTGAATGAGACGGTCAATTATGGGATCTGGTATTCTAGAGACTCTAATACTGAGATTGCAAGCTATTCTGATGCTGATTGGGCAGGTAATGCTGATGATAGGAAAAACACTTCTGGTGAGTGTTTCTATGTTGGAACGAACCTTGTTGCCTAGATGAGTAAAAAACAAAACTCCATTTCCTTGTCCACAGCTGAGGCTGAGTACATTGCTGCTGGGAGCTGTTGCACACAATTGTTGTGGATGAAGCAAATATTGTGTGACTATGGCATTACTCAAGGTGTGATGAGCATTTATTATGACAATACCAGTACCATAAACATTTCAAAAAATCCTGTCCAACACTCTAGTACCAAGCACATTGACGTTAGTCATCACCTCATTCGGGAACTTATAGAAACACATGTTGTGACTCTTGAGTACATTCCAACCGAACACCAAATAGCCGACCTTTTTACCAACTTGGATGGCCTTCAGTTTGAATTACTTAGAAAGGCTATTGGTATTTGTGCATTAGCTTGAGGGCTGGAACATGCATTACATGCATCACATTCATTACATGCATTTTTCTTTGTTTGTTTGTTTTGTTTATTTTCCCTCTCTGTTAGTTATGGATAGCATGCACATATATGTGATAAAGAGTGTCAGTGATGTCAATTCTGAAAATTTCTGGTACATGACTTGAAAATTGTATCACGTACATTTATAAGTTACAAAAGTTTAAAACATGTGTACTATTTGTAATTTGTGACCTGCATCACACACTATACTTCCAGCTCAATCAATTTTTGTTTTGCTACCTGTGAGTTCTTGGAGAGGCAATCAAATATGTAAGGGAGCTCTACGTGTATATAGAATTGACCACGGGCTAGATGACTTCATGATTTTATATCAAAATTCCTTTTGTGAAAATCCCCTATCTATAAAGAGTAAGAAAAGAAAAAGAGAAAAAGAAAAAGAAAAAAAAAAAGAGGCCATATTACTCAATAGGCCAATACTAATACAAGAATTCAAACAGAAATATTTAAGTCCTAACAGCATTAGGTTTGACTTTCTGTATCGTGGAAAGGCTTTCCAAGCACTTATGGTTTCATGTTTCAGCCCAACCCCACTCACAATTTTTGGTTGAAACTTCTTGTTTGAGAGGGATTCACAAAACACGCATATTTATCTTACTTGTGATATTATGTCTTTACTACTTGCGTAAATTGTGATAATATGATGCTCTTTTAGATTTGATGTGATTTTTAAGCTTGAAAATTGACTTCATTAATTCTTGTATCACTTTTTGAAAGAAAATGCCAGAATCTGAGAATTTTGTGGAATTTCGCTCGAGCGAAAGTTAGTTTTGCTCGAGCGAAATCGACTTTAAAATGCCCCGCGGGCTTTATTTCTTTCCAGAACCGTTTCTCTTTATCTCTCTCTCTTGCGCTGTTTGAGCTTTCCTCTCCGTGCGATTTTCTCTCTATGTGCATCTCTCCCATTTTCTCTAACGAAATCATCTTTCTTCTCAAGGTAAGTCTCTCATCTTTTTCCACTTTTATTTTCATTTCCATAAACATGCATTCCAATTGTTGTGGTTTTTGTTTTGGATATTGGAATACATTTCGGTGTTGAAATTTTTTTTGGTTTGTTGGACATTTTGGGAGTTTGTTTTTGGGTGTAGAGAATGAATCTCTCTCCCTCTTGTATTTAGAAGGTTCATGGATCTCCCATGGTGTTTTTAAACTTGGTTTTGCTTGGATGCACTCCAAGTGCTCGGTGAAATGCCTCTATGATCTTTGGTTTCTCTTTTTCATAATGTATTGGCATAGTTTTGTTCTCATGCTCATTACACATCATTCCTAGTGATGGGATAGTGTTTTGGCATGAATTTTAATTGTGTTTGAAGATGATTTGCATATGCGAGGGCCATGAGACTTTCTTTGGTCTCAAAATCCAACTTTTAGTTATTTGCACTTGAAGTGTTCAATGAAAAGCCAAAATCGTGATTTTTTTTTGGGCTTAGTTTTCATTTTATTGGATAAATTGGTTTTGGGCATTTTGCTTAAATGGGTCTCTTAAACCCAACTACCAAGTTTAGCCAAAGGGTTTCTAAAACTTAAGTTTAAGCATTTGCATTGGATCATATATTGGATCATGCATTAAGCACTTACATTTTAGACATACATTTCACAATACCTTTAGCCTTGTCTAACGGTTTCTAATTGTGTCAACAGTAATAGTCATGTCTCGACGTGTCCGTTCACGCCAAAATCCTCCTGCCTCCGCTCAATGACTTTTCATATTGCTAAGGCTGTAACACCCAGTATTTTAGTGTATTCTTAATGAATGATTATTTTAATTAATTTAAGTATTTATTCTCTTGTTTTAAAATTAAGAGAGTTTTGAAATATTATTTTATAATATTTTAAATTGTGAAAATTATTTATTTTATATGTTTTCTTGATATTAATTATTGTTTTGAATTTAAATTGATCTTTAATTTAAATTAGTTAGATTATGGGTTTTAAAATTATTATTATTTTACTTAAGCATTTCACTGAGTTTGAATTATTTTATTTAGTTTATGGTTTTAAAATCTTTTTCGTTGGATCACTTTTATGACTCCAAGATGTGAGGGTTGGACCTCATTTCTTTTCCCCCATCTTTTCTTTTCCTCTTCTTTTTCTTTTCTTTTTTCTCTTTTTCTTCCTTATTTCCTCTCCTTCCCGCACGCGACCCAGCCCTCTCTCTCTCTCTCCTTTCTCTCCTTTAGCTGAACACCTCTCCCTACCCAATATCGCCGTGCGCCGCTCATGGCTGGCACCGCCCCTCTCCCTCTCTTCCCCAGCTGCTGGCAACCCCACCATCGTGATTTCAGCCCCTCCCTCGCCGGCAATAGCCCGCATGCACCACCTAAGCCGTACGGCGTTTTGAGCTCCAGCGCTGCCGTCGCTCCACCTCCGGCCACCACCTCTTCACCACATCATCACAAGCCTCTTGCCGTCCTAACCGACCCATTTTCGGCCCCGATCCGTCGCCGGAGCCGCCCCTACGAACATCCACTCCGATTTGAACTTCGTGGCCTTAAACCGCCATTTCGGCCGCCACCCACGGCCAACCTTCGATACCATTAGCTTCACTACCCTCCATAGGCCCTACCCTATCAATTTCAAGTCTTCGTTTGACCCCGTTGGAATTTGGGTTCACTGTGTTTTTCGGCCACAGTGTTTTTTACACTGTGGAGTTGCTGCTTTGGCGCTTCCAGCCCCTCTGTGATCCTCCGAAAATATTTATATAGCACTGTAAATATTTTTTCAAACATATTTTGAGATTTGAATATAGTTTTGCGCTAACTCATTTATTATTACTATGATTGGTTGGTTGTGCCGGACTGAGTCCGAGGAGTTTTGGGGGTCAGATGGATTGGAGGTTGGAGTTGCGTTTGGTTATTGGAATTGATTATTGGATATTGTTGTTGGTCTGGTACATTGCATATGCACGCATGTTCATGTTTGTAAATTGAAAACTGAGTTTTCGTGTAATTGCATCCATGTTCATGTGTTTATGAAAAATTGGATTTTTATGTGATTTAAAGGAAAATAGACTGTAGGGATAGTGGTAAGCAGGGATGGTGGTATAGTCCCGCCTACGATTCCCGCCTAGGGTGCACGCGATAGGGATAGTGGTAAGCAGGGATGGTGGTGTAGTCCCACTTGTGATTTCCGCCTACGGTGCACGCGATAGGGATGGTGGTAAAGTCCCGCCTGTGATTCCCGCCTACAGTGCTCTAATGGGTACCCCTTGTGTGGAAAGGAACTGTAGAGATGGTGGTAAGCAGGGATGGTGGTATAGTCCTGCCTGCGATTCCCGCCTACGATGCACGCAATAGGGATGGTGGTGTAGTCCCGGCTGTGATTCCCGCCTACGGTGCATTCGGTAGGGATAGTGGTAAGTAGGGATGGTGGTAGAGTCCCGCCTATGATTCCCGCCTACAGTGTTCTATAAATGTTTTTATGCGAATCTTTTTTTTGGAAAAATGATGGATTATGTTTTTGGGCCAAAAATGGAATTTTGGCGTGTGTTGAAAAATATACATTTTCGGGAAAAAAATGATTTTTGGGATCTGGTGCATAGTACATCATATGCATTCATGGTTGGTAGCATTAAATGTTTTTTGATCTTGGAGATTGTTTGGATTATTACTTACCTGCGATACCATTTTATGGTGCTATAGATTTTGGTGCAGGTGAGGTTGTGGAGCTTGTGGGATCGACTCCCTGGAGAAGGTGGCATGTGGTTATTGTCAATTTAGATTATGGAATTTATTTCTCACTTGTTTATGTATTTGACTTTTGCTATAATTTCAGATATTTATTTTGGATAATTTTTGTATTAAATAAAATTCTGGTACTTAGTAGATTTATTTATTTTAACCGCTGCGACTCTTTAGTGCTCTGGTGGCACGTTGCACACACTTGAGCACTTATTGTTGGGATGTGTGACCCGGGTTGTCATCATCTTGACGTCACAACTCCTGTGTTGTTTTGTACGTGGGAGTCGGGAAGTCACAAGGGCTCAAGAGCTTTACTCTCAGAATTTTTCTAACTGCTCCCCCATTGTCGAGCATGAAGTCATTCTAGGTGAGCTTAATGAGACTATTATTCCCTGCATATTTGAGTCTCGTTAGTGGCAGGCATTGATCACTGGTCTTCCCACTCCGTCTGTGGAGTTGGTTAGGGAGTTTTACTCCAACATTCATGCCATATCTGTTGATGACTCTTTTGAGGTGAGTCTCTGGAACATCTCATTCCGGGTGACTCCGGGCATGTTAGCAAATCTGCTAAATGCCTCGCTTGTGTTATATCCTGAGTATCCATATACACAGATATCTCCTCCTAGTCCGCTTGATATTGCTGAATGTCTAATTGGTCATCTTTCTGCTTGGGATGGTAAGTCACCACTTCCGACTGTGAGATTTTCCACTGAATATCTCATTCTCATTAGGATAGTCCTGACAAATTTGTATCCTACTGGTCATCAGAGTGATGTGGGTCATGACCGCACCACTCTTTTATATGCTCTGATTAATGGTGTCACCATTGATCTTGGGAGCCTTCTACGCCGAGTCATTCTTGAGGCTTTTCAGTCCCCCAAAGTATGGACTGGATTACCCTTTGCCAGCCTCATCACTCGTTTGGCCCTTTTCCAATCAGTTGCATTACTTCCCAATGAGCCTAGAATTCCTCTCAAGGCTCCCATTGGTCGAAGGACCATGCAGCTGAGTCGTGCTCACAGCACCCCGCAACCACTAATAGTTGAGCACCCACCTGCACCTTCCTCACAGCCATCCAGCTCACAGCCTTCTACATCAGCATCGGCACCAACACCAGCACCAGCACCAGTACCTGGTACGACCGAGCCTAGCCTTCTGCAGGTCCTTGTGTACCTTGCCCAACTTGATGCCCGATTTGCTAGCCTCGATGCTAAGGTTGATAACCTGCAGCAACTTGTTACTCAGCGCTTCAACGATATTGAGGAGAGTCTCGATGAGGATGATGAAAGTGGCAGTCAGATTGATGATTGAGACCCTTGGCCCTTTGTGACAAAAAGGGCGAGTAGCATAGAAACAAGGGGAGTGGTATAGAAGTGGGGGAAGGAAATGTTAATGTTAGAAGCATTTTTTTTAAGCACATTTTTTTTTTGTTGAGCAGCAGCTTTTATTTTTGTTTGACATGTTTTATTTGTAGAAGAGCAGCTTCTATTTTTTTATTATCACATGCTGCTTGTGCTGCTGTTATTTGACTAACTGATTTCAATATCTAATTAATTGCATTAATGAAATGTTTTTTTTTTTTATTTTCGAGCAGACATTGATTATACTTGTGGATATATTTCTTGCATATTTGTGTTGGCACATTTAATTGTTTGTTAAGTATGTGCAGAAATATCTCAATGTGTTCATGAATCTGGAGATCCAGTATGGGGTGTGCTAGGATGAGGTCCTATGTAATAGGTTAGAGGTTTTGTCACAGAAATGCCAAAGGGGGAGGTTGTTGAAGGAAAATTAGTTGATTGGCATATTCGTGTGAAAACCTATGTAAAATTGTGTTGTAACTAGTGTTGATGCATTGTCACATGAAAAGAATTGAAGTGTGCTCAACACGGCTCTAGCGGACCCCAACTGGCGCTCGAGCGAACTCAGGCAGAGTGCACCACTCGATGGCCGCTCGACTCAGCGCTCAAGTGAACTCAGGCAGAGCGCACCACTCGATGCCTGCTCGACTCAGCGCTCGAGCGAAATCAGGCAGAGTGCATCGCTCGATGTGCCGCTCGAGCAAAGTTCTGAAAGTTAACTTGTGATCGACTCTCGCTCGATCCTTCGCTCGAGCCAATGTTCCAGAAATTCAAAACTCAATGTTTTAAGAGCCGTGAATCATATAGGCTATAAATAGAACAGCTTGTTCTGTTCTTTGGGGTGGAGAAATAGAGCAAAAACCCTAGTTGCTTCCAAGAGCCATTGAGAGATACTTCTCCCTACATTGTGAATCTCTCTTGGACAATCACAGATCCACCACACCACACTTAAGATCAAACATTTTCAAGTCCATTGAAGTGGATGTGTTTATTGGCCGGAAGAGTCCGGAGCTGTTGTTGATGCAGAGATCGAGAGGTTCTCGTGGGAAGCTATAGAAAGGTCGGAGTTCCGGCAATACATGCTTGTAGAGATCGAGTGGGTCACTTGTGAAGTTGCAAGCCAAGTTTAGCATACTACAAAGGTTTTGTGAGTGTCTCTAAGTTGGTTGTAACAAACTTTTTCTATAGTGGATTTTAGGTGGTGTCTTACACCCGGAGTGGTTTTAGAATTTAAAGATGTTCTTTGAATGAGTTTCCACTTCGTGAACAAAATCACTGTATTGATTATTTGTGTTATTTGATGAATTGATTAATTGTTTGTTTGTTTCTAATTTTGTAAAGAACTAAAGCTAAAATTGGATTACACCTATTCACCCCCCTCTAGGTGTAGGTTGTAGAAGAACCACTGCTTTTTCAAAAAGGACAACTGGTGTCGTTCCACCAACATGAGCGGGTAGTCATTGGCCTGCGACCCACCCCTGGGTAAGCTAAAGCTACCTCCATTATCTTGCATGGCGGGCATGATGTCTGCAAACTGAGAAGTAGATTGAAGAATGAGAAAATAAATTGGGTTAGGAGGATGAAATTGACTATTGTCCCATCTGTGATCCATCTAGATTCATGGGAGGTTTGTTTTGTCTCCAAGAAAAATTAGGGTGATTTCATCAATTGAGATTGAATGATTCAGATATAGGTCCGGCAAATGGCTTCCCAAATTATTTAATATGTTTTTATATTCAACGTAGCACTCTAAATAAGCCTGCGTGGAAGGACTCATTTGTGCCATATGCATGAAACTAATACACAGATAATGTACGTCATCCTAAATTTGATTGAAAGAATTCATACATTTACCTGAAGTGAGAGATTCTACCTTACGAGGGAGATTGTCTGATCTGGCCTTCATATCGAATTCTTCATTGATTCCATACAAACATCCTCTGTTAGTTGTATTGGATGATCTCTCTTTATGATTAGAAAAATCGCATTGCTAAGATTGATTTTTCTAAAAAATCCAACAAATTTATACTTCTCATCATCCGTTGAATTAAAAAATCGATCACCATTCATCGATTCAATCATGTTACGACTTGTTTTAATTAGAGAGGAATTTTGTGACTAGAAGGTCTTATGACATGATAGATATAAAAGACACAGAGTAAAGCCATGCTTTTAACTTATCCTTCAAAGAAATAGGACACAAGCATTCATCAATAAACTTTTAAAACTTAGAAATAGTACAAATTTCAAGAAAATCCTTTACATGCATACAAAAATCTTCCTTCATAAACCAATCCAATAAAAATTAAACAAATTCTAATCTGGTTCGAAAAGAAGTGAGTTTTCTAGAATAAAATAAAAACTAAACAACTAATTAATCTAAGTAAAAAATAATAAACTTTATAAGCCTATCACAAAAAAAAGACCTAAAATTGGTTTTAAACATGTAAATTATTCTAAATAGTTAAACTTTTAATAAAAGAGCAGTGCTACAAGCCCCGCTATTCACTCCCGCTCCCCCTTCCCGCTGGACGTAGCATGCTCAATTGGTAGCCACATGTTTATGTGTATGTGTTTTTTTGTGTGTTTTTTTCACGTTATTTTTTACATAGATTTTTTTAACACTTATAACTGTATTAATAAAATAAAGTAAATTTAGAACATTATTAAAAAATACTTCCTTAATCACGAAGTAAAATAAAAAATTATTAAAAAAATACTTCCTTAATCACTAAGTATGTGTTTTTTAACACTTATTTTATAATTTTTTATTTTACTTCATGATTAAGAAAATATTTTTTAATAATATTGTAAATATTTTTTATTTTTTTTAAATATTTAAAATTGTTAAAACAAATTATATAATTTTTTTTAAAAAAAACACAAAAAATAAAAAATAAAAATGTGCTAGACCCCAGCGGGGTATCTAGCATTTTCCTTAATAAAAAAGGAATTAAGTTTTGGAATCCAACTCAATAACTCATACGTCTATATATAATATTTGATGAGAAGTTCTACTCACAACCCACTGTACGTTCCCTCTGCAACGCATACCCTGCTGACATGTTATATTTTATTTTATTTCTTGCTGCTAACCTAAACATACGTTTCTCCCAGTTTCATTTTGTTATGAAACTTAAGTCTCTTTATGAAACAGAAACGAAAAGAGGTTCGATTTGATATCAACCACACACACAGAAAACCAACCAGTTTTGAGAAATATACCTATTTACAAACTGGATCAATATAGAACTAGAAAGTAAACAAGAATATAAATCAGTAATCAAATAACCAAGAAACATAAAGAAATTAAAAGAAATTAAAGAGATAAAGAAAGAACACAACGGATATATGTGATTCAATCCTAATGGTCTACATCCACAGCAGGAATGGCCTCAGAACTTTATTGATGAATATCTGTTACGATTACACATGAGACAATGCCACGTAGGAGCACAAGGGCTACCAGACCAAACGTGCAGCTGACCGACTATGTAGCTTGAATTGGCAAGATGAATCTCCAGTATTTTATTTCCATGTTTGGTTGCTATTTTATTTCCTTCTTAGCTGCTCTTTCCTTGCGATAGATCATTTTATTTCCTTGTTGGTATTCTTTCCTTATTCAACTATTATTTCCTTTGATGTAATCGGTTTATAACAAACCATGGAATTCGTGAGAAGTTTTTATGCAATGAGTTATCAATAAAATCTTGGTATTCTCAATACCGTGAATTGAGTGAAGGTCTCTCTGCACCATGAGCAGAGAATTCTGGTGCTTGTACCTATCAATTGGTATCAAGAGCCGGTTGATTGCCCTTCCGTTGTCCATGGCTGATCCCGCAAAGACGAATAAGGTTCACTTTGAGCAACTTGAAGGAGCTGTGTTGGAATTGTGCTGCGGTATGCAAGCTATGCATGAGACGAGCGTGACCACCCAAACTCTTCTTCAAGAGTTGGCCTCCCGCTCCTCTGTTCGGAATTCAGGTCATCACCGTAAGGCTTCACACCGCCAACCGCCCAAGGATAGTCCACCATCATCACCACGTTCCACCAATTCAAAAAGTTCTGACACTGGTGAGTCTTATGAAGGCGAGAGCGATGGCTCCCGTTTCTCTCAAGCGTCATATATGGGAAGCGAAGATGGTCATACCACAACTACAGACAAGACTTTACGCGCATGCATTCTCGCGTGAAGCGTGACTTCCCTCGTTTTGCAGGTGAAGATCCAACGGTTTGGCTTGACTGTGCTAAGTAATATTTTGCTACTCAGGAAATCCAGGGCATGAAGAAGGTGATGCTCGCTTCCTACCATCTCGAGGGTGAAGCCAACTAGTGGTGGCAATGGTATAACCATTCCCGTGACGAGAAAACCATTTTGTGGCACAAATTTGAGAAGGGAATTTTGCGTCGCTTTGGACCTACGAATTTCGAAGACTTTGATGAGGTGCTTAGCAAAATTAAACAGACGGGCACTTTTTGTGAGTAGCAACAAGAATTCGAAAGACTGGGTAACCAGGTGACTGGCTAGCCAAAGAAAGCATTGTTAGGCGCTTTTATGGGAGGGCTAAAGGAAGACATTGCAGTTGAGGTTTGTATGTTTTGGCCTAAGGGATTGAAGAGTGCTATCGACTTGGCCAAACACCAGGATGAAAGCTACAGAGGGCCCGCAAATCATCTAGAAATGCTCCCCCCAACACTCTCCGTGTGGGCGTTATTGTCTCCACAAACTCCACTACTCCATTGCCCACTGCTAAGCCTTTACCCGTTAATGCAGTGAAACGATTATCATTCGGCAAGATGCGAATCCGACGTGAGAAAAAGCTTTGTTTTAACTGTGACGAGAAATTTATTCCTATACATCGCTGTCAAGCTCAGTCATGTTTCATCGAGGCTGATATTCCACTAGACGTGGAAGAGAACTATGAGGAAGACACGTCACCTATTGATACACCAACAAACCCACTTATTTCTCTCCATGCATTGTCAAGGAGCTTAGGCAATCGTACTATGCGGTCCGAGCTATGGTTAATCGGCAGGAAATTAATGCATTGATCAACGAAGGATCTAGCCATAACTTTATTAATCAAGTAGTGGTTAATCGTTTGAATCTCGCGGTTACACCTATCACTCCATTTTATGTTCGAGTTGCTAGTGGGGAAAAACTCACCTGTCAAGCCAAGTATGAGAAGGTACCTATTTGCATCAATGGCTTGAAGGATTGGGATGTGTGGTTCATGACTATGCCCGCTGCTCTATGGAATTTACTATGGGCACTCGAAAATCTGTTATTCAGGCCCAGCCCATGGGTCCATCCTTGGTTGTAGACGTTAATTCTCTGTTGCAAGAATGGAAGCACGGTGCCAAACTATTTTGCTTAGCTGCGATTGAGAGTGATTCAGCAGGATTCCACTCCAAATTTAGCCCAGGAAATTCAGGCTATTTTATTGGAGCACCAGCAGGTGTTAACGACTCCACATGAATTGCCGCCCTCACATATGTTTGACCATCACATTTTGCTGAAGAATGAATCTGCGCCCGTCAATGTAGCTCTTTATCGGTATGCCCACTTTCAAAAAAAGGAAATTGAATGCCAGGTGGAGGAGATGTTGTCTACGGGATTGATCCGCCCCAGTATTAGCCTTTTTCGTCACCACTCTTGTTGGTTAAGAAAAAAGATGGTACTTGGCACTTTTGTACCGATTACCGAGCCTTGAATGAGGTGACTATCAAGGACCATTTTCCAATTCCCACTATCAAGAATATGCTCGATGAATTATTTGGCGCAACGTATTTTTCTAAACTGGATCTCAAGGCAGGCTACCATCAAATTCGGGTTCATCCGGATGATGTCCATAAGACGGCTTTCCGCACACACCATGGTCACTTTAAATATTTGGTGATGCCATTTGGACTTTGCAACGAGCCATCAACATTTCAAGCTGCCATGAATTCAATTTTTAAAGTGCATTTACGTCACTTTATTCTTGAATTTTTTTTGTGATATTTTGATTTACAGTAAATCTTTGTCGGCCCATTTATGCCATCTACGGACTACTCTGGGAATATTGGTCGAGCATTCCTTCTACATCAAACCCTCCAAGTGTATTTTTGGCCAACAGGAGGTGGAATACCTCGGCCATATTATTACTTCGGCAGGCGTGAGGGTGGATTCTCGAAAAATTGATGTTATGCTTCGTTGACCTCAACCCAAAAATATCATCGCACCATGGGGATTTCTCGGTCTCACAGGATACTATTGCAAATTCTGCACAATTATGGTCTCATTGCACGACCATTGACCTAGTTATTACGGAAAGGGAAGTTAGCATGGAGTAACGACACTGAACTTGCTTTTACTGCCTTGAAGACCACTATGACGACTACCCCGGTTTTGGCTCTTCCTAATTTTTCTAAAGACTTCATGATAGAAACGGATGCTTTCAGTTTAGGCGTGGGTGCGGTGCTTTCCCAACATGGTCGGCCAATTGCTTTCCTTAGCAAAGCTATTGGACCAGCAAAGAAATCTTGGTCCACTTATGAGAAGGAGATGCTCGCGGTCTTAGAGGGAAGATTCAAAATTTGTACCGACCAAAAAAGCCTTCGTTATCTATTGGAACAGTGCATCACCACCCCAGAGCAACAAAAGTGGGTAGCAAAACTTTTGAGATCTAATTATGAGATCATCTACAAACCTGGGAGGGAAAATGGCGTGGCAGATGTACTTTCCCGTAGCGGCTTAGACCATGAATTGGTTGCCATCTCTGGACCGATATGGGAGATCTGGGATGACTTACGGGAAGCTACAAAAAATGACGTCGTTTTGGGTCCTTTGGAACGTCAACTATATGTAGACCCACTCTCTGTTGCTGGTTATAGTTTGAAATGGGTGCATCATGCGGGAGGGTCGCGTCTTAGTTCTTGAGGTTCCGAAAATTAAAGAGGCTTTTTTATGTGAATTTCATGATAGTATCGTGGGTGGGCATTCGGGCATTCTTCGCACTTACAAATATGACAAACGACATCCAGCCGGCCTGCTCGAGCCATTGCCAATTCCATCAGGGGTGTGGACTAATGTGTCCATGGATTTTATCAATGGCCTTCCTAAATCAGCTGGTAAGAATTCCATTTTCGTGGTCGTTGATCGGCTCACTAAATTTGCCCACTTTGTTGCGTTGGCCCATCCTTATACAGCTCAAGACGTTGCTGATGCGTTCATCCGGAATGTGGTCAAACTCCATGGTCTTCCATCTTCCATTGTCAGTGACCGTGACCGTATCTTCATGAGTCATTTTTGGCGCGAGCTCTTCCGTTTACAAGACACAACGATGCGCACTACTTCCGCCTATGATCAGGAAACTGACGGTCAAACCGAAGTTGTAAACCGTTGTTTGGAGCATTATCTTTGCTGCTTTGTACATGCGACGCTGAAACGATGGGAAGCTTTTCTCGCATGGGCCGAATTCTCCTACAACACCTCCTTCCATAGTTCCATACAGATGACCCCATTTGAAGCATTGTATGGCCGTCCTCCTCCCATTTTGAATACTTACGTACCAGGTATGACGCCCCGACTCCCACGTCAAAAAGTATCGAGAATCGTGACGTCAGGATGATGACAACACGGTCACGCACCCCATCGACATGTGCTGAGTGTGTGCAATGTAACACGTGTACAATAAACAATACGCAATGAAAATGTTAAGTCAAATAACTAAGTACCAGAGTTTAAAACAATACCAGAGTACTAAAAATCCACATGTCAACATAGTACGATTTTTGTTTACAAAACAAACCTCAAATCAAATTAAATAAAATAAGCAAAAGCGACAATAATCTTCAACACAAAAATATAGCCAATGTCCCTACTCCTCAGGCGGAGCCGCATCCTCGGGCTCAACTTCCTCAAAATCTGCATCAAAATCTACAGTACCAAAAAGATGGTACCGCAAGTAAGTAAAATCCAAAAAGTTTCAAGACAATAAATATATTAAAACAACTAACGCTATGCATGCACATGATGACCTAAGCGTAAAACCCGAGAAAACAACATTTCTCGAAAAACATAATTTTTCCACACACGCCAAAAATTACCATTTGGCATAAAATCAATTCCAGAAATAATTACATTAATTTCAATTTTAACTGTATGCACCATGGCGTCCCCTAGGAACCATCCACATACTCTAGCTTCCATCTTTACCCCACGGGTAACGACCATGCAAGTGATACATGAGTGATGCCCAGTTCCGCGCCCACCGCGTACATAGCCAGGCATCCTCTGACCCCCGCCAGCCCGAGGAGTCACAGAGTCGGATCGAGAGCGCTACCATCCCGTCCAAGTCCCGGGCAAAAGCTCCAGGAGACGACACTCAGTATATTCCGCTCCCGAGTGTCCAAAGGAGCTCTACTGAGACAATATCCCATCTTGGCTTAGGGGTGATACACACGCACCCATAAAACCTTAAATACAATTTTTTCAAAACAAACACACACCCACGCATGCGTGCACAATGTCATGAAAGCAACAATCTTATCAGCACAACCAGATAACCAAAACACAGTTTATAAAACCAGTTAGTGCAAAAATATATTAAAGTCTTAAAAGTCTTTTGGAGAAATACTTACAGCGCTTGGAAATAATTTTAGGAGGATCACAGAGGAACTAGAAGCACCAAGACAGCAACTCCACAGTGTAAAAACACTGTGGCCGAATACACTGTAAACCCAAATTCTAACGGAGTCAAACGAAAACTTAAAATTGATGGGGTAGGGCTTATGGGAGGTGGTGAAGCTAATGGAAGCAACGGTTGGCCATGGGTGGCTGCCGAAACGGCGGTGGAAGACTACTAAGCTCAAAACGGAGATGAGCTCGTGGAGGTGGCTCCGGCAACGGATCGGAGCTGGAATTGGGTCGGTTAGGACGGCAAGGTGCCGGTGATGAAGTGGTGAAGAAATGATGGCCAATGGTGGCCGGACGGCGGCGGAACGGCGAGGAGAAGCTCGCGGCTTCGCACGGCTACTGGCGGCTAACGGTGGCGTTAGGCGGCCTGGAAATTTATGGGTGAGGTCACCGGTGGCTGAGGGACCGAACGTCACCGGCGGTGTCGACCATGGCGGCCGGCAATGGCAAGCCCAAACCCGATTGGACGTGAGAGAGGAGAGAGAGAGTACGTGCGAGCTGTCCGAACGGGGAAGAAGAAGAAAAAGAAAAGAAAAAGAAGAGAAAAATGAAAGAGGAAAATAAAATATGGGGAAAAAAATGTGGTCCAATCTTCACCACTTTCGAGTCACAACTGATCCTCAAAAATATTATTTTTAAAATAGTAAATTTAATAAATTAGTTTAAACTTAAAACTAATTAAATAAAATATTAAACTCCAACAATAACATTCTTTAAAATAAAAAGTAATTAAATTGCAGAACATTAATTAAAATAAATCAAACGCAGTGAAATACTTTAAATAAAACAATAATAATTTTAAAACCCATAAACAAGTCAATTTAAATTAAAGATCAATTTAAATCCAAAACAATAATTAACAAGGAGGCCTAATAAAATAATTTTCACAACTTAAAAATATTATAAAATAATGCTCTAAAACTCCCAAAATTCTAAAACTAGATAATCAATCATTAAATTAATTAAACTAATCCTTCATTAAAATACACTAAAATACGGAATGTTACACTAGGTTCCACAGCTGAAGTTGATAGCGCTCTTATTGCTCACGACAGCATTCTCCATCAACTCAAGACTAATTTGGCTATTGCTCACAATCGGATGAAACAACAAGCTAAAGGCCGTCGGGATGAAGTCTTTGCCATTGGTGATTGAGTTTATTTGAAATTACAGCCCTACCGTCAACACTCTGTTCTTAAGCGTCCATACCAGAAGCTAACAAGCAAGTTTTTTGGGCCTTATCAAGTTCTGGAGCACATTGACACCGTAGCTTATCGCCGCCAATTGCCTCCTAATGCTAAAATCCATTCTATCTTTCATGTGTCCCTCTTGAAGCGCCGTCTTGGTGATACCACCGTTGTACTCTGCCCCCTTATGGCAAGGATGGTTTACCTCTACTACAACCTGAAGTGGTCTTAGGTTCACGTTGGGTCCAGAGTGCTAGTGGAAGGGTGAAGGAAGTGTTGATTCGCTGGAAATTTTACCAGCCAAAGATGCCACCTGGGAACCGCTTTCGACCATTAAGGAACAGTTTCCTACCTTTAACCTTGAGGACAAGGTTCTTCTCGTAGGGGGGCGAATGTTACGATTACACATGAGGCAATGCCACGTAGGAGCACAAGGGCTACCAGACCTAACGTGCAGCTGACCGACATTTAGCTTGAATTGGCAAGATGAATCTCCAGTATTTTATTTCCATGTTTGGTTGCTATTTTATTTCCTTGTTAGCTGCTCTTTCCTTGCGCTAGATCATTTTATTTCCTTGCTGGTATTCTTTCTTTATTCAACCATTATTTCGTTTGATGTAATCAGTTTATAACAAGCCATGGAATTCGTGAGAAGTTTTTATGCAATGAGTTATCAATAAAATCTTGGTCTTCCTTACGCTAGATCATTTTATTTCCTCGTTGGTATTCTTTCCTTATTCAACCATTATTTCCTTTGATGTAATCAGTTTATAACAAACCATGGAATTCGTGAGAAGTTTTTATGCAATGAGTTATCAATAAAATATTGGTCTTCTCAATATCGTGAATTGAGTGAAGGTCTCTCTGCACCGTGAGCAGAGAATTCTGGTGCTTGTACCTATCAATATCCTTCACAGAGAAGCCTCAGATCAACTCAGATTTACAAAACTCTATCTCACAAACTAGAAAATCGCAATGTTTTTCTCTCTCAGTGAAACCCTAAACAAACCCTAGTTCCTCCCTCTCTGCTCTCTCTCGAATACTCTCTCTAAACAAAACAGAATGAATGAATAAAATGAATTAGGATTTTTACACAGGGGATGGTTATACATATATAGGGTTAAACAGATGCCACCACCTGTAACGATCCTGCAACTCAAGCTTGATCCTCTCTGATGCAATTTACAGGTCACGTGCTGGTCACGTGATCACTTAGCTCAACATATTACACTCCAAGGGTCCAGATTTAGCCACTTGTCCATCATTCAATATCACATAAGAAGAATATCAGAAAATAGGTCAGCATATAAATAAATGTATTGACATACCATTTACACATTTCAAAATTTTCACCTCCCCCCGCGTTCTCCCATCCACAAACACAAAACAATATTTAGACTAGAAAAACTTAGAGATCAAAAAGTCTAGGAGATGATAATTGGGAATGAAAGGTCATGTGTGCAATGGTTCCTATATATTTCACAATGTTATTAGCATAGAGCTTAGTGAGATGGTGGAATATTCACTCCCGAGCAGTGCTTAGGGATCAACCAGTTCATGGCTGTCTTTGCGGTTCCGGTGTTGTCCTTCCACTTCATATCTCTATACGGTCCTTGTCTTGCTCTCACTCTGGGCTATCTTCTTCAATGGGAGCTTGGATTGGCTCATCATTCTCTTCCTTGTTGCGACTTTGCCCAACATACTCGTGTTTGTCAAAAGGAGAGAAGTTTGAAGTTGCGAGAGCAGAACGGGGAGGGTGGGGATCTAACCTCATGAATTTTGGGAGAACTGTGACAGGACAAATAAACTTGGTTTTTTATTTGGTATGCAGTGTGTTGTTTTCGAACCGTTTGCCGAACAAATTTTTCCAATACTTGATTCTTCCCGATCACCAACACCATTTAAAAAAAATTATATTAATTATTTATATACTACACATCACACATAATTTTTTTTTCTTTTTCAAATGTATAGTTTAAGGACGATGAGTAGAAGAATTTTTTTAGTTTAGCAAGAATAAAATAAAAAAATAAAAAATCAAGTATAGTGTGTAGTATAAAGATGATGAGTAGAATAACTTTTTTTTTCAACTCATTTGGTCCCACATGTTAGTTTTGCCTCAAAATCCCATTGGTTGTATGATGAGGTTAATTGCTCGCCAGTAAATAATTTTTTTGTGATGGATGGCAACACCATTTATCTTGTTCCTAATAAAAAGTAGGTTATAATGATAATAATTAAAAGGGTTAGCACATCTCTGCCCGGTCTGTGAGTGGTCTGTCTGTGTTCTGCATGTTCTTGTGAAGACTACTAACACGTTGAAAAGTCCAAGTAAACGACCAAAGACCAAACCGTGTCTATGGTACCAAATTTCCACATAATTTGAGGAAAAAGATAGACAGTGAGGTGAACCCAGCTTATCGTGTTCGTCGGTCTTCATATCTTTTGGGAATTGGATTTGGGGCTAATATTACAGATGTTCATCTTCCATCGTGGTGAAACTAATTGAGCTTGGAAAAAGGTTCGGAGATGGAGAACACGCATCTGATGCTGGAGCAAAAGCTGCTGGAGGACAATCTTGACATGCCAAACCAGAAGCTGGAGGTCCTCGATATCCTTAAAGCAGCTCCAGGAATCTTTTCCAAGAATTTCAATTTCATCATCTTCATCCTTTTCATTTCCCTCCCTCTTTTCTTCTTCATGGTTTACTACGAAATTTTCCTTCAAAGAACTCTGTCAAATATTCTAGAGCAGTCTTATAGTCATCGTTGGTCAGAAGTAACTTCTGAAGTTGCAACAAGCCTAAGGCCCATGGGTGCAGGATTCTTCGAAAAAGTGCGGGCTGACTCGGAGACCGAAAGCACTCTGATCGTTCGACGGCTAATCACTCATAGAGTCGTTCGACGGCTAATAACGACAGAAAGAAAATGTCGTTCTTTCTGGGAATTAAGAACGACTTTTTCTCATCAACTGGTTCAACTTGGTTTCCTTTATCTGGTGCCCTTTCATCTTCTCGAGCTTTGCACAGTGATTGTAACGGTGGATTTGGCATCAAAGATATACGCAGAAGATAGACCAATACTGACTCTGAAGGAGATGCTGAACAAACAGATTTATGGAGCAAGACTAAGAGGTACCTTTATCACATCCTCTTACGTTATTCTCTTATCAACTTGTAATCTGCTCGGATTAGTATGGTTAGCAACAAGCTACCATGTATTTTGGAGAACATCGGATTTACAGGTTTCTACTGTTCTACGGACCGGTTTTCATAGCTTTGCTACTAAAATACTTGGAATGGAGTGCGGTGTGGAACGTGAGTATCGTCATTTCAGTGTTGGAGGGGACTTTCGGGGTTCGAGCAATGGCGCTTTCTGCTCGTTTTAATAGAGGCAGTGAGCGGCGTGGGCTACTTTTGATGGCTGTTTTCTTTGTTTGGGGACTGGGTTTGAGGCTGCCATGCCTCTATTTTAGATGCTATGAAGGAGAGATTATGGGAATTGTTGCACAAGTTGGGTTGTTCTGCTTGGGGAATGTGCTGAAATGGGTGGCCTGCATGTTATATTTCTATGATTGTAAGAAGCAGACTCTAGAGAAGAAAGTTGATGTGGAAGCAGGGAGAGAAATCAAAGTCGTTGATGCATAATTACTGCAGCAAATACTCACTAGTAAAAGGAAATTGGTTGGTTGGATTTCCATTAATGTATGTAAACTTGACGCGAATGCTAAATAAACTTGGTGAAAGAACTTGGATCTTGTAAAAGAGAATGCTTTAAGAAATTGGTTGTTCTTTTGGCTATCTAGGAGGCGTTCCTCCCACTCTGTCTCTCTGTCTCTGTCTCTCTCTAAGCAATCACACTCTAGTATAGCTTTGGCATTGCCTAAAGATTTTTTTAGAAAGAAAACATGATCGGCGTCAAAAGTTTTATTGTTGATGAACATGAGCGACCATAAAGAACTTCTCATCTGCTGACACATTTTGTTTTTGTCATTTTTTACTGACCATGGTTCGGTTTGAAAACTCTCTAATCTCTATAGATGGCAGCGATTCCTTCAAGGCCCAATTCTCAAAACAAACAAAAAAAGCTAGAGAGAGAGAGAAATTCAGGAAGGAAAATGTAGCCCTATTTGTAAGAACTGAAATATAATAATCACACCTCAAGAAACAGAGGCGACTAATTAATGAGGAATGAGAATAATCGCTGAAACCATCCAAAATACTACAACTCTCTTCCCGACACTCAATTTAAACAACTTATTCCACGGTTCACTGCCAGATGAAGCATTGTTGTGAAGCCAATCAACGGCACTCCACAACAGCAGCCACTTGTGCTATGAATTCTTGAAAGTTTTCTTCAATTTGATTTCCTTTCAATCACCTTCTTCGCAAAAGATGGCAAACAGAAAGCCGCTGTATGAATCTGAAAATAAAAACAAAGGTACATAAAGCAAATGAATAAGATAGAGGTGTTTGGGATGAAGCAGAATCACACCTCTGGGTTGTAAAACTTCAAGGGTCCTTTGGATTTGTTATGGCTGTCATTTGCATCTATCGAATTCACTGGGTGCTTGAAGTCAACAGGGGGCCCCTCGGTAGAACACAGCATAAAACCAATCACCCCACTGAAACACAAACATTGATAGAAGCAACATCAGCATCACACAAGCACATTTACTCGCCACTGACCCGCACAGAGAAATACCCAATGGAGATAATAACCACCATTAAAGGCCCAAACTGCTACCGCAGAATTGGAGATGAAGACATTCAAAGACCGACTTTACTGAAAATAAGGTGGTCTCCAAAATCACAACTTGTGTATTTTAAACCTTAACTATGATAAGAGAGAATCTTCTAATCGGTCAAACTGCTAAGGGGCTGAAAACAGCCTCCAATGATTTATTGCCACATAGCCCCCTCGTGAGGCTCACAATGGAACTGCACGGTACACAAACCCCCCCTGAAAATTTTTTGCTCTCTCCACCAGATCCCTCACCCCTCTCCTCTCTCTCATCTGTCGATGACCCCTCTCCCAGATACCGCACCACTGCCCCTCTCTCCCATCTCACCATCCCTGACCATCTCTCCCACTGCGGCTCGTCGTGAACCTCATCACTTTGAACCTCGACATAGAGACCCCATAACCCTTCTATCCGTTCAGCCATCACCCATCGACACCGCAAAGCTATAGAAATTCACCCATCATCGTTACATCGGTGCTTATCTGGGGTCTTATGCTCAAACCATGGATGCGGGTCTCCTCGAACCACAACTAGGATGTTAAAGGGACCCCACATACTATGCAATATTGGACTGTGGAGAAGAAAAAGTATTAGATCCGATTGGTGATTCAAATTCGTAATTTCTGTAAAATAGCCTACATGAGAAACTAAAATATTATGTATTTTCGATTTGAAGAGTTTTGTTTCAAATTTATTGCAATTGGTGATTTCTGTAAAATAGAATACATGGATTGGCTGTGTAGGAGACGAACTGGTTATGTCCTATGTCAAACTGCTAGTGATGGTCTAGTAGAAGAGGGAAGGGGAAACAATTCATTCGTAGGGCTTTTAATTCTAGCTAGCAATCTCATGTGGTGCTCCTCATGGCTTTAACTTATGCAATGCTGAGATGGAACTTTATTATTGGAGGGCTGTTAAAGGGCTAAAAACAGCCTGACCGTTCCAAAGCATTTCTCCTATGATAAACTAGCAACTCAGTCTGACCCAAGAAGAAAACTTGATTATCCCTGCTAACGCGCACACAGGCAAATACACTCATGCATGCATGCAAACATAAACATGTATTCAAAAGCATATATCTCTTTGGGAGGATTTTGTGGGGAGAAGAAACTGGCCGGAGAAAATTAGTTAAGTTTGAGAAAGGTTACCTTGGGTATGTTGGCACCGTAGTCCATGCATAGTTGACAGAGCCTTTAAATATCTGACGACAGTTTGTCACAATGTCCTCAATTATGTGCATGTGAAGCCATATACTTTCTGCCTGAGTACACACAACTCCCCCAGGCCGAAGAGCCTTCGCTACTGATTCAAAAAAGGGCTTCTCAAAAAGCTCTTGTGCAGGACCTGATCAGATCAAAAGGAAAACTTGTCGATACAAAGTACAATACTCATGCTACCAGTGAGAAAAGGATTGAATGCAGAGATAACCTTACCTATGGGGTCCGAAGAATCCACTATAATCGCATCATAAGTTCCTTCAGGAGCAGCCTTCAAAAATGCAACTCCTGGACCAGTATGAAAAAGCCCTTCAAAATTGATGTTCGCAACAATAAGGAATGCAAATTAGGAAGAAGAATGAGCTGATCATACCATCACCAATATGAAGATTCACTCGGGGATCCTCGTACCCAACAGCTACCTCAGGGAAATACTGTTTAGAAACCTGGTAAAGGTGGAAAAAGAACTTACAAGTATGGAAATAGTTGTTCCATGATGACTGAAAGTCCTCATGGTACATTGGTAAAAAAATTGTGTAGGCTCGTATGTGGTAAAATAATCAGAGCTCGCATATTCACAAGTGGATTCATTCTAGTGTGAAAAGAAAATGTAACAGTGACATATCCAACGAGCTATTTTCATGAGCTTCTGACCTAATGCTAGTACAAAAGAATATTATATGTTTTTCCATCAAATTATTACTTACATCAACTACCATCTTATCGATTTCACAAATATCAATATGCTCAACAGATGAATGGCGAGACACTTCCCGCAGGACCCCACCATCTCCTCCACCAATAACCATAACCTGAGTGGAAAAAAAATAATGAGTCTGAAAGACTAGGCAACAAAAAAAATACATATGCTTTTAATGCCAATAATCAGTTCACTCTAACAGCGTGCGCGTGTTAAGTATGAGAAAAAGAAGAGTGAACTGTATTGAAAGACCAGTTTGTTTTCTTTATTTTATGAATGTGTTTCCCTTCTTGTTTTCCTCCGCTGATAACCATCTGTAGTTTTTTCAGGAAATAAAGAGAGAAAAGGAGGCCAAGAGAAGAAATGTGCAGGGGACCCTGAATGATTAACATGGTTTATTGGACGTGTTGTTATTAGTTGCACCATTGTGATTTGTCTTTTACATACTGTCGCTATCCTATGTTTAACAGTCCTCAGCCTTACTATATACAGAATATTGGCCGATCAACAGAGAGAGCCTGGTGTGCCCTCTGTCTGTGGGCCTTCTCACACCACCAGAGCTGAAAAACCTCTGTTCATCATGTATAACAGTACAAGCTGCATTTATAATATGATGCATGGATCACAAAGGTCACCGAGTTTCCAGCCTTAAAAGTGCTCATATGTTCTAATTAGCTAATAATCGACTGTCATGTGAAAGCATCGTCAAGAAAATTCTGTCAATGGAAGCAATTCAAGTAAGTTATTTAGTCCCAAGATTATATGAAGACCTTCTTTGGGTTTGGGATTGAGCACAGTGGAAGGTGAGTGATCATTTCTTGATATGCACATTCATCCCTTTCAGTGAGCTGAATCACCCCATCCAGAACAAGAACTTTTCCATATGTTGATGACTGCAAAAGAAAAAATTGCAAGACCAGAGTTTATTTTTAAGGAAGATCAGATATAGGTGGAAAAATTATGATTTTTACCTGAAAGACCATGACATTCTGATATTCAGATTTTCCTTGAAATAAGACCTTCTCAACCTTCAAGGAGTGTGCCTCACCTACATTGTATCAGGCAGCTCAGATTCAATTAAACAATTAAAGAGTATAATTTTGAAGAAAAAGGATGTCAATTAAAAGAGAATACAAAATGCACTATTATTCGAAAACAAAAAACAAAAGTTACCAGGACTTCAGTTTCATAGACATTATAAATGTGAAATAACCACAGATGGGTATGTTTGGGGGGTAATTGGCTAGCAAATCTAACATCATAGTTGGCTGAAAATCTAACATCATAGTTGACAGGTTCACTCGTCAAACAAGCAAAATACTCGGACCAAATAACTCTCCACCCCTTCACTCACAAGGCAATATGTCTAGCAATGATTGATATCTACAATAATAATAACTACACATCATTCAGAACCCCAAACTTTAAGAGAAGATCAAAGAAAATTAAAATCTGCCCAAAAACATACACTAGCAGGGAATTATTTGATTGCTAAAGAAGGTGCCACTTGAGCTAGTGTTAGTTAGCCACAACCCGTGGATATAGACTCCTAAATTAAGGCTCAGTTTGGATACACAATCCTCTTATCTCATCTCAATCATTACAATTTTTTCAAATTTTCATATAAAAATATAATAAACAATTCAACTTTTTAAAATTCCAAAATAATAATAATAATATAAAAAAAATATATTCTAACAATATTTTATTCAACTACTATCCAAAACATCTCATCTCATCTGAACTGTCTATCCAAATCTAACCTAAAGAGCATAGTGATACGTGGCGAAAAACAATATCATAGGCGTTATTTCGAGGTGAACAAAGCAATGCCCATAGAGAAAACAACTAAACAAGTATGAACACGACTAGGAAACAAATAATAAAACTATGTATACATTCTCTAATCTTATTATGAAGCCAAAAAAAAAGTTCTGACGGCAGATTTGACAAACACTCATCGAACTAAGCCTTAAAACCACATTAACACACACCCACATCACCAAGCATACACATAACTAAGTATGCGGAGAAATAGTGAACAAAAGACCAATAACGAATTCAAAGATGCCCGGTCAGAAAAGAAAAATGAACAATTCCTTCTTGGTCGCCCAGAATGGATAAAAATTATATTTTGTTTTTTTTTTTTTTTTTTAAAGATCACTTCTGTTGCCGCAGTTTCTCAACAACCAAACACATATATAATAGGAAACGCAGATGGGAGTTTTTTAGGGGGAGGAGGGGTGGAGAAACAGTGAGAGAGTGAGAAAACCCACCAGGCCACATTGGGCTAATCTCAGAGAACCACCCAGGAATCACAGAGGATATACAATCAGGCTCCTCCTTGTTCCCCTCCAGCTCGATGGAGGACAGAGTGGAAACAGAGACTCCATTACTATGTTCCTCTTCTTCTCTCGGCCTCTTCACGGGAGAATCCGTGGACCCAGAAACACCCTCTTCGGCCATGGCTTTCTCGCTGTCGCTAAAGCTCACGCTCGCGAAAACCCCAAGCACGGCGCAAGATAAACGAACCGCTTTGTACTGAACAGAGGCCACACAATCTTTGGCCTTCCTCCCTTTCACTTTATAATAATAATTAACACTAAATAATTAGTAAAGAAAAAAAAGAAGAGAATAATTGTGTTTTTGCGCAGCAGCAAGAATCTGCTCACGAAGGGCGCCGGACGCGTCTATCGAATATGAACACCTTCGAATAAAGTCGATACTCGTGCCCAATAGTTTGATTTGATTCGTTCACACCAGTTGCTCTGGTCACTTGGTACCCTACCCTACCCTACTTACGACACTGCCTGCTGTGCAATAATTGCATGAAATATTGTAAAAAAATACTGTGTACTTCTCAGGATCATGCCACCGAAAAAATTACACCTATTTTGTAATGATTTTTTTTAATTAATGATTAATAAAGTATATTTTAATAATTTTGTACTTCTATTTTTATTTTTAAAAATATTTAAATAGTTTTAAAAAATATTTGAAGAAATTTTTTTTTTTTTTTTAAATTACACTATTCAATAGAAAAAAGTTGTAAAAATTTCTATAATCCTAGCACCACTTTGTCATTTTTCATAGTTAGTAATTCAAATAGGTTTTATAAGTAAGTTATAACGGGTCGGATTGTTGGAGTATCCGCTTCATTTTGATAAAATAAATTATTTATATTGTATTTTATAATTTTATCGACCCAAAAAGGTTTTTTTATTTTTTCTAATATTTCTTATTAAGTTTATATATACATATTTCAATGATTATAAATATATAAGGATTCAAGTAATATATTTAGAAATATGAACATGATTTCTTTTAATCTCTTTAAATGTTAAAAATACTATCGTTAATACTATAAATAATAATAAATGCAATATTATTCTAGTTTATATAAGTTTATACCAATACATTCATATGATGTCTATTGCTAAATAATCAACCATGATTTTATGTTCACGAATAATTCATTTAATAAACAAATCGAGTCGAACTTGAATCTCTAGTCACCTATCGAGTGACTTTGTTGATTTACAACTCTAACAGCTTGCATACCATGGGTTAAGAGTTCAAAATTCTACTTCCCTAAAATTATCCTAGCCTACAAGGCTCGATATGGTCTAATAATGTTAGTGCATAACGGATATTGTTGTTAATAATAATGAAGAAATAGTTTGATTCTAACACTAGAATGTAGTCTCAATATTGTAATAAAACTTTTTAAAACACCCTCGTAATATAATTATAATTTACAATTTTATAAAGTTTTCCTTATTTTTAAACATAAACAAATGTCCAATTTATACTTTAAACATGCCAGCTAATCTCCATGTGTATTGAGATGCCACCTCGTACTAAAAAATAAATAAATAATAAAACATAAAACTAAACAATAATTACAAATTTGAAGAAAGAAGATATTTAAAAAAAAAACAAAACAAAATAGAAGCTAAAATTAAGAAAATTAAACATTTTAGAAAATTAAAACAAAAAATATAAAAAAATGAGAGATTTAAAAACTTCAAATTTTAGAAAATTAAATAATCAAGAAAGAAAGTAATATGGGAAGGGAAATGATAGGAATTGAATTAATATACGACTATTACACAACTTTTTAACTGCTCTCTAATAAAATATTATTGTTTTTTGAGTTCAAAGCAAAGTCAAACAGTCACTACAAGAAAATTATTTATTTGTAATCAGTTAATTCTAGTGAAATGATTATTTATAGTTAAAATGAATCTATTTTAGTCACAAATAGTCTTTTTGCTGCATTTAAATGATCACAAAAATTCATTTTTCTTATAATAAGTCAAGAGTTTGATGACTTGATAACATATAATCTAGTTCTCTAAATAAAAACTTTTGATTCAAAACCTCCCACCCTCTTGTATGAAAAAAAAAAAAAAAAAAAAAATCAAAGTCAAACAAGTTAAGATAATAATTAATGCTTTATTCGAAAGTTTGTGTGAGAATTATAAGCTGGTTACGTTATTTTGTAAAAGTCATATGGATTTTAACAATTTGCAAGTGAGAATTATCATTCAACATCCGTTAGTTTTCTAATGGTAGAATTGGTGACGTGGATCAGCCAATAATAAGTCGATGCGTGTCCTAATCAGAAAAAGTTATTAAAAATTTTAAAATATTTATGTTAAATTAAAAAATCTTTTTTCTAGAAAAAGTATAACAATGATAATTTTGGAAAAAAAATAATAATAATCTCCTAACCCTCCCACATTCTTGTTTCTACCCTGTGGAGCAGAAGTACGCCACCCCATGAGGGGCAACTCTAGCTTATGTGAACATAAGAGGATACGTGTTGATTTATTATTAGATGGCATGTTGTTGAGGTTCTGTTATGGATGAATTGTTAGGTTATAGTGGTTCTGTAAGATATAATGACGAAGATGGATGCAGGATAGCAATGGACTAATATTCATTAGTAGGGGTCATGAGTTTGAGGCCTCCCAATTCTTCCACGAAAAGATAACAGATTGTTCAGAAATATTCTAGAATACTCTTCCCACCCTTTAGGTGTGAGTTTTAACAAATTTGAAGGAAATTATTAAAATAACCTTGTGCTATAACAGACTGAATATGTAAATAAAACTACATCGTTTTAATACTTGAAAGCATACATTACTACTTTATTAAAACTGTGACGTTTAGTGAAGTGATCAAAACGCAGCCGTTCGTCTCCTAAAGCAAGCGACGTCGTTTCCCTCCTCTTTGCTAAATGGTGTCATTGGCTACGGATGAAACCCTAATCCCTCGACGCCCCTTCTCTTCTTTTGCATTCTTCTACTTCTCTTTATTCGGTCGCCCCCACATATAGTCAAGCTCCCTCCTTTTGCCTCCATTGATCCCCTCTTGGAAGCCTCCAAACACCTATCCATTTTGTCATATGGTTTATTACGATGTTATAAAATTATAAGGTCTGATTTGGTTTCACAAAATCTTCAAACTATCTCATCTCGTTTAATCTCAACATTCAAATATAATTCAAATACAAATATTTTTCAATTTCAAATTATCAAATTTTTAATTTTTTCATCTAATCATTACAACTTTTCTAAATTTTGAAATACAAATATAAAAAGTAATTCAATTTTTTCGAATACTCAGAATAAAAATTATATTATAACTCTCTTTTAATTTTATAAATCTTTTATTCAAATTTTTTTTTCTCCTTTTCTAAACTTTCATAAAAATCTTAATTCAAACCATTTTATTACTATTTATAAATTACATTATTACTATTAACAAATTTATCATCTTATTTATATAATCAAACGAGGTTAAAGTTGTTAGAAAAAGATGTTTGATTGCAAACTATTAAAAGAGGCAGCTACTTGAACCGATAAAACTGATCGATAAAACGGACCTATCACTGCAATTGCAATTTTTTTCTTCCAAACATTTTTTTAAATATTTTTTAAAAAAATACACAAATTTATTAATAATTACTTCTTTAATTATTAAGAAAAAAATAAGATAAATAAAGCATCAGTTGCTTTCATCATCTATTCCATCGGTTGGGATAAACATTTTTCATTGTTAAAATCTTAGATATAAATGTTACGAAGTGGGAAAAACAAGGTGACCTTCTACAAATTGATAAAAATCGAGATACTGAGTTTGCAATTAACTAAAAAATGTAAAATAATTGTATCTATTTTTTTTTTTTTTTCTTAAAACAAAAACAGTCAATGCAAATGGGACCGAAACCTCCACGCTAGGACTAGGAGAAGCTAATATCTACTACTCTTTTATTTTTTAGAGGAATAATAATTATTGCCCAAAATTCGTTATTATTTCTTCATTTTTATAAATTATGAAATGAATATGGTTTTCCAATAGAAGAAGAGTGGGCCCTAATCTACGTCATAATCCACGTAGCAAACGTGGAATATGTTTTAATGAGTAATTCCATCTTAGCAATCATTAATCTTTGTTACTTTTTGTGCCTCCAAGCACCGACTGACCGACATTAATCATATGACCATTGATAGCGACACGGACAAATAACAAACCACTATATTTTTATATTGGATAATGATAATCTACCACTCAGTTACTATTATTTTTATTTTTTTAATTTTTTTACTTAATTGTTTATTAGTAAAATTTTAGATTTTTTAATTTTTTTAATGTTAAATATGTTAAAAATATACTTAAAATAAAATAATAAAAAAATAAAAATTTCAAATACACTATAAAATAATAAAAATATAATAAGAGAATAGTAAACCTATCTTTATCTTTCTATATTTACAAGTTTACCTTGATTGTGTCAATTATAATTTTTTTTTAATATAATATGTCTCTTTTTTTTTATAGACTATGATGTGATAAATTTCAATTATAATATCTAAATAAAAAAGAAAACATACAAGGATTTACGGACAATGATTGAATACGTGGTAAGAAAAACAATATTATTTACAATGAAAATAATTATTTAATAAATAATTAGTCATAAATTATAAATATTTTTTTTAGTGATATAATTTTTTCATGTTAAGAGATATTGAAATAAAGAAATAACATTAGGAATTTAAATGTCATTTATATGGTGGATTCATCAACCATGATAAAATGTGAACATAAACGTTTTCATTTGTGTTTGTATTTGTATTTGTCTTTTCTTGGGGGTTGGGGTGGTGAATGTGGGTTGTGGGCCACACAGAAGATAAAGCTTGATTTAACTTATATAATCAACTAAAATATTTCATCTAAGTTTTAATGTGTAGGTGATCAGCTCAATCACTTGACCCCTACGACAAATTACTATTTTTTTAAACATTAATGTTTTTGGTCCCTATCAAGATGTAAAGCTTTTTCTAGACATTTCATCCAAATATATGCAATATCTTATCCTACTTATTGAAAAATCATCGAGAGCGCTAGAATTGGCATCTTTTAAATTTTAGGAAATTGGACCACCTTTTTAAGTGAGTATAGAAAGATGGTAAATGGGATCTTCTATTGCTTAAGCGGGAGGAGTAATGCTCTTGAAATATAGGCCGTCCAAGTGTAATACTAATTAGTCATTTTGAAATATAAATAATAAGGTGAGATATATGTTCTTGTTTGGATAGTGAGATGAGATGAGATAGTTTTAGATAAGTTGAATAAAATATTGTTAAAATATTTTTTTTAATATTATTATTGTTTTGAGATTTGAAAAAATTAAATTATTTATTATATTTTATGTGAGAATTTGAAAAAGTTATAATAACGATATGAGATGGTTTTAGATGAGTTGAATAAAATATTGCTAAAATATTATTTTTTTAATATTATTATTATTTTGAGATTTAAAAAAGTTAAATTATTTATTATATTTAGTGTAAGAATTTGAAAAAATTGTAATAATGAGACGAGATGAGATCGTTTCTCTATCTAAACAAGCTCATGTAGTTTAGGTCTTCTTTGAATAATTTAGGTATCAAAATCAATCTCAACCAGAAGTATCATACTATACAAAATCAAGCTCATGAAAAGGATACAAAGATGGTTTCAACTTAGCTCAACTTATCTTATCTAATCTTTACAACTTTTTTAAATTTTCACACAAAATATAATAAACAATTCAACTTTTTCAAAATTTAAAATAATAATAATATTAAAAAATAATATTTTAACAATATTTTATTCAACTTTTAACTTTCATCTCAACTCAACTCATTATCCAAATCTCACCTTACAGTAACTTCTGTAGTGACAATATATGATGTTCAAAGGGCCCGCAGAAACCGTATTAAGTCCAAAAGGTCCAAGGCCAATTTAAAATTACAAGTCAAAAAGATATTCTTAGCAAGTGCCTCAATTGATCTATTTTAGTAAGATCTCGACTTCAAAATTTTCATAGATGTTGCATGAGATCTGAGATTCGTATCTCATGCAACCCTTAAACTCTATGAATAACTCTCATCTGCTTAATTCTCTTACAATTCTAAACACACTTTTTACCTCAGCATTGGAGAGTTCCTGGCCAAATTATAGTGTCATTCTTTGGTAATTCTTTTGTTTTTGCGAGTTATTGTAGAGAAAGGACTACAAGACATGAAAAGTTTCATCAATAGTTTGGTTCTGACTATGGGATTTGTGAGCAGTTGATATAATCGTCCTTTGTAGTATGACTGTATGTTTGAGATTGAAGATGCCTGCCATAACCCGATCTCAAAGTTGTCAAAATATTCTATATTTTTCATGTATATACATATATTATGTATAAACGTATATATAAAAAACTATTCTTGGCTATACAATAACGGTTGCTAGAATCACGCTTAACTCCCTTATTCACGGAATCTTATAAATATAAAATGCATAAAATCTCTCTTGTTTGGTTTTGATAACAACTCACGCCAACACTCCCCCTCAAGTTAATGCATAAAGGTCTCGAATGCACAACTTATCAAGTGAGTTGTACAAGTCCTTGCTAGACACAACTTTTGTAAGGATATCCACCAACTGATCTTCGGATCTCACAAACGGAAACCGAATTGTTTTTGCTTCAAGATTCTCTTTGATGAAGTATCGATCTACCTCCACGTGTTTAGTATAGTCATGTTGGACAGGGTTGTAAGAAATGGCAATTGTTGCCTTATTGTCACAAAAGAGATTCATCTCAAAAGTGGGGGGAATCCGATTTCAGTGAGTAGCTTTTTTAGCCAAAGGAGCTCCCAAAGACCCTTAGCCATTCCTCTAAATTTGGCTTTAGCACTTGACAAAGCCACCACTTTTTGTTTCTTGCTTCTCCAGGTTACAAGATTTCATCCAACAAATGTAAAATATCCTGAGGTAGATTTTTTGTCAGTGATGTTACCTGCCCAATCTGCATTCGTATAGCCATCAACCTTCAATTGACTGTTATTCTTTGAGAACATAAGCCCTTTGCCCAGGGATGACTTCAAATATCGAAGTATGCAAATCACTGCTTCCATATGACTCTTACTTGGATTATGCATAAACTGGCTTACAACATTTACAGCGTATGCAATATTTGGGCGAGTATGTGAGAGATATGAGTTTTTACCAACTAACCTTTGGTATCTTCCTTTATCTGTTGGTACTTGGTTTGGTATTCTCCAAGCCTATAATTCTAAACAATGGGAGTGTCTGTAGGCCTACACTCCAACATTCATATCTCGGTTAGTAAGTCTAGTATGTCTTTCCGTTAGGAAAGAAATATACCCTGTTTAGATCTGACAACTTCAATTCCTAGAAAATACTTAAGTCCTCCCAAGTTTTTTTATCTCAAATTCAGTTGCTAATTGCTTTTGAAGCCGAGAGATCTCTTGTCCATCAATCCCTGTGATAATCATGTCATCTACATAGACTATCACTATCAAAGTGGTTACCTTGTCCAACTGATGCTTTAAGAACAAAGTATGGTCAGAATTACTTTGTTAAAAGCCATATTTCTTCATTATCAAGCTAAACCGTTCAAACCATGCTCGTGGTGATTGCTTCAGTCCGTACAATACTCACTGCAATTTACACACAACTTCGGTCTTTGAAGATGCTGTGTAACTTGGAGAAGCATCCATGTAGACCTCCTATTTGAGATCACCATGGATGAAAGTATTTTTTACATCAAATTGATGCAAAGGCCAGTCGAAATTTGCTGCAAAAGACAATAACACTCTAACTGTATTCAACTTGGCTACCGATGAGAAAGTCTCCTGATAATCAAGTCCATATGTCTGCGTATATTCCTTCGCTACGAACCTTACTTTGTACCATTCAATAGATCCATTTGCTTTGTGTTTAATAGAGAATACCCACCTACATCTCACTATTTGTTTCCTTCAGGTAATAGGATGAGAGTCCATGTATTATTTTTTAGTAGTGCCTCAATTTCTTCCTCTATAGCTTAGGTCCACCTTGGGTTTGCCAATGCCTCCTGAACACTAGTAGGAATCTAACACATGGAGAGCTCCTGTGCAAATTTCTTGAGAGGTTCAGAGAGTCCCTTAGTGGAGATATAGTTAGCAATTGGATACTTCGACCTTCGTTCTTCAATATCTGGAGAGTATCTATTGAGTGGCTTGCCACAATTATACATGGGAGGTAAGATATATCTCACAGAAGTATCTATGTCATCAGTATGTAGGGGTGTAATAAAAGTACTTACCTCAAGAGTATTCTTAGGAAATGATTCAGCTGGTACTTTAAAGTTAGGGGATATAGGTTTGGTCGCATGCTCCACATTGGGACATATATCGGGCTCCATAATATCAGCTTCACAATTCAAACCACCTGAGTTGTCATTAGGCCCATCATGTTCAATTGGCTCCTCATGATTATGCCCCTCACAGTTGGACCAACTCCATTCATTCGATCCTTTATGTTTAAACTAATTCAACTATTCATCATGTGTCTCCCCCTAAAAAGGAGAATTAGGTGCCAAAGGGGAAAAAACATGTCAGTTTCCAAGAATTGCACATCTATACTCACATAGAGCCGTTGGGTGGTAAGATCGTAGCAACCGTACCCTTTTTTATTTATGTCGTAGCCCAAAAAAAGACACCAAAGTGCACACGGATCAAGTTTAGTGCGTTGGTTCTTATGGAGATGCACATATGCCACACACCCAAAGACTCGAGAAGGAAGCATCAAGGTTGTGAGGAGGGACACGTGATTAGACAAAAATTGGAATGGAGTCTTAAAAGACAAAACCTTGGAAGGCATTCGGTTGAGAAGATGGACTGCAGTAGATACGGCATCAATCCAAAAACGTTTGGGCATATGAGCACCAAGGAGTAAGGCACATGCAGTCTCAAGAATGTGTCTATTCTTCCTCTCTGCCAGCCTGTTCTGTTGAGGTGTCTGTGAGCATGAAGTTTCATGAATTAAACCATGGTGATTAAAGTAAGCTTAAAGCTGCTTATTGACATATTCACCACCATTGTCTAAGCGGAGAACTTGAATGATTGCATCGTATTTAGTGCAAATCATAACATGAAATTTTTCAAAGCTACCGAGAACCTCATCTTTGTGTTTTATTAAGTAGAGCTACATCACAAGGGTACAAGCATCCAAAAAAATAACAAACCAATGGAAGCCAGACATATTAGTAATAGGTGAGGGACCCCATACATCCGAGTGAATTAATGCAAATGGAGTGTCACTTTTATTCATGCATAATGGATAAGCGGCACTTAGTCAAAATACAAGTGTCACATTTCAAATCAGAAATCTGTAAATGCGTAAACAAATCAAGAAAAACATGCTTCAAATAGATAAAGTTTGTGTGCCCTAAGCGTTGATGCCAAAACCAAAGTTGTTTCTCTTAAACAGTATTCGGATGGTGCATATTATGTGCCTGATCGATAATGAAATTGTCCACATAGTATAATCTCACTCTTAGTACCACGTCCAATTATCTCCTTTGTGAGAATATCCTAAAGTAGACAAAAATTTGAATAAATAAGTACTACACACCCTAGGTTGACAGTAATTTGACTAACGGATAACAATTTATGTGAAAGAAATAGAACAAGTAAAGTATTGGATAAATGCAAGGATGGAGATAAAGTCGAGAAAAATCTGTTGCATCAAAGGTCATATGGTCAGTGGCCCCAGAGTCAAGAAGCCATGCACAACGTTCCGCATCACTATGAGGGTTAAGGAGGACAAGATCAAAGATACCTGAGTTCAAGTTGGAAGGGTTATCTTTGGACATTGCGGCTTGTTGTATGAGAGAAAGGTGGGGCTCAGCAGTAGAAATAACAGCTTTACCTAGTCCTCCATTAGTGCTGGTTGTATCACAGCGTTTACGGGCTTGAAGATCATGCCACCAATTAGGATACCCATTCAACTGGAAATAATTTTCATGAGTGTGTTTCTCGTTACCACAATGAGAGCATTTGATAACATCAGTGGAAGTGCAAGTCTTGGTAGATTTTCCATGAGCAGAGCTGGCCAATGTGAGACATTTGGAAGCCAAAATAGCCCCATGGATCCCATCGGTATCGTGGTTAGCCATCAGCTCCTGTCGGGTGGCCTCCCGTCGAACATGGGCATACGCTTGCTCAACAGTGGGAAATCGTTTCATCTGTAAAACATCACCACATATTTTTTTAATGGATCGTCAAAGTTATCCAGAAAAGCATAAACACGGTCTTCCTGGAGCAGCCGATTATAATGCTGGATATCAACAGGGCACTCCATGGGTTTCAGCCAGCGAAAATCAATTTTATGCCATAAACCCTGCAGATCATTGTAATATTTTTCAAGAAAGCCAGCGGCTTGCTTCATGCGAGTCACACAACGTCGCAAATCATACACCTGTGATATATCACTACCATCAAAGAAAGTGGTGTCAATTGAATTCCAAACCACTTTTGCATGGGGAAAGCGAATAAAATTGCCAATCAAGGAAGGATCCATGGAAGTAATCAGCTATCCTTTGATAATGGCATTGTCACTGCCCCACTTGCAAAAGGAGGGATCAGTTTGTGACGGTTGGGGAAAGTTGTTGTTGATGTATCCCAGTTTGTCCTTGCTAGAGATATACATCTCGACAACTTGGGACCACAGGGTATAGGTCGAGTCATCCAACTTAATGCCAATCGGAGTAGCGGAGGGTTCGGTGGTTACTGTCGGGGACTGAGCTCTGTTCAAAGGTTCGGTCATCCTAGTAGTTAATTCGAGGATAGATTCAAATAGGTTGGAGGTGTCGCTAGAAGTATTTGGATTTTCGTAGTCTGCCATGACAACGGAGAAGGAAGGATGAATGTTATAGGGGGCGATATAGGAAGCCATAACTCGTATGGCTCATGATACCATGTCAAAGAATTCTATATTTTTCGAGTATATACATATATTTTGTACAAATGTATATATAAAAAACTATAAGCCCTAAAAAACTATTCTTGGCTATATATTAACAATTGCTAAAATCATGCTTAACTCTCTTATTCACGGGATCTTACAAATATGAAATGCCTAAAATCTCTCTTGTTTGGTTTTGATGATAGCTCACGCCAACAAAAGTGCTACTTGAAGGGGGCAAGAACATAGGCATATAGGGGCTAGACCCTCTAGTCATGCTGCTTCTCAAGAGCGGTGTCATGCTACCTTAAGAGATATGTTTTTGCCAAACCGCACAACACATGCAGTTGATGTTGCAACAGAATCAATAGATAATGGCTAAATTAAAGGACTAAGGGCTAGTATAAGAATATAGATCGAGGCAATAAGGATTGGGAGGGTGCTACTGGTCAAGCACTAGACTATATAGTTGACACGATTGTTGAGAAGACTTGTCATGCCTTGTGACCCCCTCTCTATGATAACATGCAAAAACACAAGAATCACCACAATAATGATGCTAGAGATTTGATTAGGAACTCTTTGATGTTCAAGTCATAAAATGTGTATAATTGAGAGAGAAGTAAGTATATGGGAGTTGTCATTACTTGTACTTGTTCGTATCGTGGCCTTTTATATTGAAGATGCTACACGTTTGCTAGGCAACATGCTGATAACTTGCTTAGAGGGCAAGCTCTTCCGAGAAATAAGATAGTAGAGAGAATAGGGAGAACAAGGAAGAAGAGAAAAGAGAGAAATTCATATTATATTTGATAATTTGCATACAGTTTACAATAGTTCCCTCTCGACATATAACAACCTTTTTTCCTCTTAGCCACACTTTAGCAATTAGAACAAAAATTGTAAAATAAAGCAACACGTAACAAATTAGACAGCTGCAATAGTATATTGCAATAAGAAATAAAGATAATCGGACTGGGCCTTTCTAGTGAGTAACAAGCCTTTGGATCCTTTTAGACATGGACTAATACTTGTAAGTGGGTTACTTAAGTAGTTTAACCGAATGAAGAATATCCTGAGCTAGAGGCTCAAGCCCAAGGCCTTATGCTCTTTAGTTAACCTAATCCCTTCCTTTTCAACAGAACCACACACGCATCTCCCCTTTCCTTGCAAGTTGTTCATTCACTAAGGCTACGTTTGGATAGTGGGGTGATCTCAGATGATCTGTGAATAGTAGTGAAGTGGTAAAAAATTAATAATAAATTATTGAATAGTAGTGAAAAGTAATGATAAAATATTAAATAGTAGTGGAGTGATCCCACTACTCAAATACAGTCTAAGTCTCTTCTGCTGCCTAGAGCTAGGGTTGTGACAATACCCTCCTCTTAGAGCACCTTACCCACAAGGTATGGATAAGATGACTTTGTCTCTGTGTACCTCTTCCATGTTGCCTCGTAGTCCTTCTATCCGTGCCATTTCACCAAAACTTCCACTAAATGATAGTTCCATTGCTTCTTCAATCGACAATCAAGGATGACCTCCAGATCTATCTTGTATACCTCTTAGGAGTCCACTGGTGGTAGGTGAGGAACCACCATGATCTGTTGGTTGACCTTCTTTTTCAGCTGGAACACATGCAAAACAAGGTGGATCTATGTTGTGCTTGGTAGTTCCAACCTATAAGCCACAACTCCTATCCTTCAGAGGATCTTGAACGGGCCATAGTAGCGAAGGGCAAGCTTTAGGCTTCGATAGTGGGAGACCAAGAGCTGTCGGTATGGCTGCAACCTTAGGTAAACGCATTCCCCTTCCATAAAGTCCCTTTCTTTTCTATGCATGTCTGGATATTTCTTCATTCTATCTTGGGCTTGATGCAGGAATTGCATGATCTATTCACTGGATCTCAAAGCCACATCAACCACTTCCAGCTTGGTGACCCTTGGAATGTAAAACACCAAACGAGGTGGTGGGTAGCGTAGAGTGCCTTAAAACATTCGGGTTGCTGATTGCTGTATAGTGTTGTCCTAGTACTCGGCCAAAGGTAATCAGTGGGCCCAATCTTTCGGCCTATCACCAACAAAACATTTTAAGTAGTTTTGGACACACTTATTTACTATTTTCGTTTGACCATCCATTTGAGGATGATATGCTATGCTAAAAGCTAGTTTGACCACTTGTTTTTTGAATAATTCTTGCCAAAAATTACTAGTATAAGCGATGTCCCAAGCCAATACAATGGAGTTTGGGAGCCCATGTAATTTGTTAATCTGATCAAGGAATATTTGGACTACTGTGAAGGTTGTACAGGGGTGAGCTAGTGGAGAAAATGAACATATTTGGTGAGTCTACTGACCACCACCCAAATGCTGCTATATCCTTTATAATTAGGAAGCCCACCTATAAAGTCCATAGTGATGTTGGGCCAAGGTTGTTTAGGAATTGGGAGAGGTTCCACTTGGGAGTGACTACTCTGCTTTCATTGTCAAGCACGTGTCGCAATTCCTTTATAAAGTTTTTCACATCTACTTTCAACCCTAGCCAGAAACAATCCCTCACAACCCTGTGGATTGTTTTCTCATATCCTGAGTGGCTCCCGAGTCATAGCAATTGCAATAGCTTTTGTTTAAATTGAAGATTTTCAGCCTATGTATAGGCATTTTTTATAGAAGAACAACTTGTCTTTGATAGTGTAAGATGGAGGCAAGTCTCCCTGTTATGTCTTCTTAAACAGCTTGTTGGTGTGATTGCCCTCTCATAGCTTTGACTTAGTTCTTTCAACCAGGATATAATGGGGAAGGAAATGACAAACAATGTGATTTTACATTCCGCAAATTTCATAGATAAAGCATTTGCCACCCTATTTTATGCCCCTTCTTGTATTCCACTACAAAATCATAGCCCAACAATTTTGTTATCCACTTCTACTACATAGGTGTTCCAGCACTTTGATCTAAGAGATGTCTTAAGCTTTGGTGGTTGGTTTTTACCACAAAGACTACCCTAATAGGTAGGGCTTCCACTTTTGCATTGTTGCAACCAGTGTAAATAGTTCATTTTCATATGTAGATAGTAATTAAGTCTTACCCTTAAGAGCTTAGTTGAAAAAATCCATTGGCTGCCCCCCATGCATCAACACCGCACCCACTGCTATGCCTGAAGTATCACACTATAATAAAATGAGTTGTGAAATTAGGCAGACTCCATATTAGGGAATTTAGTATTGCCCTCTTCAAATCCTGGAAGGCCTTCTCAGCCCCTGCATTCCATAGAAACTTGTCATTTTTTAATAAAAAAGTCAAAGGACTAGCCATTCCCCATATCATTTAATAAATCTTCTGTAATACTCCCTTAGTCAGAAAAAACCCCTTAGGGATTTCAACATTTTAGTAGATGGCCAATCTGCCATGGCCTACAATCTTTTAGGGTCTGCCTTCACACCTTGGGCTAAAATGATGTGGCCCAACTAAGCCACTTTTAGGTTGCCAAAACTACATTTAGAATGTTTAGCAAACATCTTACGATTCTTCAGTATTCCCAAAGTTACTTCCAAGTGCCTAACATGCTATAGACCATATATGCTATAGACCAATATGTCATCGAAAAATACTATAATAAACCTTCTCAAATAAGGTTTAAATATTTCATTCATTAAATTTTGAAAAGTATAAGGGGTTTTGGTTAGGCCAAAAGGCATCACTAGGAATTCGTAATTGCTCTTATGTGTTCTAAAAGTAGTTTTTGAGATATTTGAAGGCTTAACTCTTATTTGGTGGTATCAGGATCTGAGGTCCAACTTAGAATATATGATGGAACCATGAAGTTCGTCCAATAACTCTTCCACAACTTGAATAGGAAACTTATCCTTAATAGTCATAGCATTTATGGCCTAATAGTCCACATACATAAGACTATATAATTCACGTGCATAAGCCATGAATCATCTACCTTCCTTACTAGAAGTACGGGCGAGGAATATGGGCTTTGGTTAGGTCTAACCACTCCTAAGTCTAATAACTCCTTAATAATCTTCTCAATCTCGTCTTTTTGGTAATTAATATGAATACCTGTAAGGCCACAGTGAAATTGGTTGTGTTTCTAGTACCAAATTAATGGCATGATCTTGAGACTTGGTTAGGGGAAGCCTACATGGTTCCTAGAAGACCTCAAGAAACATTTCAATAACTTATGCAATCAAGGGTGATGGGTTGTAACCCAAGGCAGTGCTCAATTCTTCAATTGACTGTAAGTACACCTTTTTATTTTCCTTCTTATTAATTATGTTGAGTAGCCCTTCCTTCATCAACCTTGGACAAATTAACCCTTGTATTTGCACTGCTTTCCTCCATTGTTTTTGAATTACATAGTGAGTTTCTCAAAGTTCCATAGTATGAGATCAAGTGTTTGGAGCCATTGCACTCTCAATACCATGTCACAACCCACTAACACAAGTTTAAATACATCAAGGGTTAGTTCTACCCCTTGAATAGATAGTGAAATTTGTTTGCAGATTCTTTACTCTTAACTTACTCCCTATTTGCTACTCTCACTTGCACTCTCTCCCCACTATCTTTAAGCAATTTTCCCTTCTCAACAATGGACAGGTCTAGGAAGTTATGGGTATTCTCTGAGCCAATGAGTATCACCACCCATTAGGATCCTACCTACCCTTCTACCCTTATAGCTTTTGGGTTAAGTGAGTCTAAAATTGCATGTAAGGAGATCTTAGGCTCAGCACCTCTAAGAACATCTTCACACCACCCAATTGCCTCTAATACTTGCACAACATGTACTGGTTCCTCACAATTTTCCTCATTTTCATCATCATGTTCTTCTAATAGGAATAGCCAAGCCTCTATGCATTTATGGCCCGGACTCTACTTGAAGTCATAGTTTCAACAAAGAACCTTATCGCACATTTCCTTCATTTGCTCCTGACTCACTTTTTAAATTGGAATGGTGACCGTATTTCTACCTTTCCCACTTCCCTAAGGGGGATCACGAGTCTCTTGAGAATCCCAGCCTCATTGTTAAGTGGTAGAACCCCTCTAACTCCCTTCCTACTTAAGGCCACGTGCTCTTCTTGAATTTTTATTGGCCCAAAGGCAACAATGAGATCCCGAGGATTGAACATCCTCACTAGTAAGCGGATCTCGTCTTTAAGCCCACTTAGGAAGCAACTTAGCCCTCGTTTGTTTTCACAAATTCTTTCAACTCATCTCATCTCATCTAATCATTACAACTTTATCAAATTTTCACACAAAATAAAATAAACAATTCAACATTTTCAAATCTCAAAATAAAAATAATATTAATAATATATATTCTAATAATATTTTATTCAACTTTTAACTTTAATCCCAACATATCTCATCTCATATGTGAAAACAAATGAGACTCAACTTAGTTTATGGACATCCGATAGGCCCCTTAACCGATTAGATACGGCCTGAAACTGGACCTCATACTCTTCTAATGAATCCGTTTGCCTTAATCTGGTCAAAGTCTCCATGGGATCATCATATGAGTTGGGCCCAAATCTCACTGGCAAGACTATCACAAAAGGCTCTCAATCAGTGAGTCCTCCCCGACTTCTCCAAGTCTTGAAACCACTTCAATGCCTTCCCCTTTATATGGAATGACACTAATTTGAGTTTCTGGTGTGGTGCAGTGTTGTATAAAGAAAACAATTGATTTACCTTGTTGACTTACCCTTGATTCTCACCACGGAAGGATGGAAAGTCAAGCCGTACTCCCCTTGTAATGTTATCTCCACCATGAACCAAGGCTCCTTCAAAGCCAGGTGGTGGACCTTGTGATGACTTTGCCTGGTGTAAGTGATTTTTCTTTTGAATCTCCATGGTTTATGCTGCCAGTTGTTATACTACAACATCTGATTATCTTTTCAACATTATCATTTCAGTCTCCAATACTTGAAACTGAGACTCTGTTGATTTCTTCAGTGAATTCAATCTTTCTTGCAACTGGTTCATACGTGTTCCCTCCGCCATCCTTGACTATATGAGCAAAAGATCGAGATCGCTAATATAAAAAACATTACACGTTCGATAGGCAGCAGGTTGATGACTTGCTTAGAGGGCAAGCTCCTCCAAGAAATAAGAGAGTATAGAGAAGAGAGAAGAAGAGAAGAGAGATGTTTAGATTGTATTTGATAATTTGCATGTCGTTTACAATGTTTCCCTTCTGACATGTAACAACATTTTCTCTCTTGCCACACTTCCGCAATTAATAACAAAAATTGTAAAATAAAGTAACACATAGCAAACTGGACAGGTGTAATAGTAAATTACAATAAGAAATAAAGGTAATCGGACTGGGCCTTTCTGGTGAGTAAATGCCTTTGGATGTTCTGAGACATGGATTGATATTTGTAAGTAGGTTACTTAAGTAGGTCAACTGAATGGTGAATATCATGGGCTAGAGGCCTAATGCCTTATGCTCTTCAGTTTACCTAATCTCTTCCTTCTCTACAAAACCACATGCACATCTCCCCTTCCCTTGCAAGCTGCTCCTTCATTGAGTCTCTTCCGTCGACTAGGGCTAGGGTTGTGACAGAAGATGTGATGCCTCACCCTCAATATCTTGAATCTCATGCAACTACTTGGGGAGTTTTCACGAAATTGAGGTCTTACCAAAATAACATCTCAACCAATCTAACTTATTGTTTTATATTGGTTGCTAGCCCTCTGGGCTCAATATGGGTTTTGTAGTCCTATTAAGCTTATTAAACATTATCTCCTACAATTTAATTGGGCTTCAATTGTAATATCGGCCAGTCATTTTATAATATAAGCATAGATGTGGCTTGGGCATTCTTTAGATTATTGCAAAAAGTTTTTTAAATACAACACACATTTATGACAAGCTTGAGGAGTGAGATAAGATGATAATTTTGTAAATAGTAGTAAGATAGCTTGTGAATAGTTGTGAGATAGTTTGAGTTAATGTTTTATGGGGTTTTGGGAAAGGAGAGAGAAAAAGTTGAATAAAAAATGTTATAAAGTTAAAATATTGTTCGAATATAGTCTTATATTATTTTTGTTTGGAGATTTGAAAAAGTTGAATTCTTTTTTATTTTTTGTTTAAACATTTGAAAAAATTGTAATGATTAGTTTGAAAATGTTGTAATGATTAGTTTGAAAGTATTTGTATTTGAGTGATATTTGGGAATGAGACAAGATGAGATGAGATGAAAATTTTGGGATGAAATTTTTTTCAAAACAAGCCCTTAAAATATTGGGAATATTGGACTTTTAAAGAACCAATGACTATGCAGTTTGATGTTACAATATCCATAAAAGTTTCATATTATGTAGTGTTAAGGTTGGGCAACAGGGCCCACAACCCTGCAAATCTTCCCGATCTGCCCATCTTGTTAAGGGATAGGCAAGCAAACTGCCCGCCTCGGGTGCAAGCAGGTTCCTAGATCGAAAAACATATATAGATGGCGGGCAAGTGGGCCTATAATTTCACCTGTCCAACCATATATTATTTAAAAAACTCTAGCTATAAATATGCATATTTTTTTCTCTATCCTCTCATTTTTCTCCTCCCTCCAACCTGTTGTCTTCTCCTATCTCCCTTCTATTGTCTTCTCTTCTTCCCCTTCATTTCACGATTCATTGTCCTTTGTTTAGTCTATGATGGTACGACCATGGCTTGTTCATTAGTCTCTATGACCCAAGACCACCGTCGCCGTTGTGGATCTGTAAATTAAAGACCCACGACTACAACCATGGGTCTGCGAGCTTTGTGACCCACGGCTACGACCATAGGTTTGTGGGGTGGTTTATGAGCCACAATCGTGGTTGTGGGTCATAGTCACGACTGTGCATCCGTGTTTCCATTCACGAATATGAGATTTTTGATTGGTTTTGTTAGATTTTTTTTTTTATGTATTTGCAATTTTTTGCGATTTGTTTTTATAAAAATGTGTTATTGGATGGGATGGCCAGATGGTGGTGATGTTAATCTACCTGGTTGACAAGCAGTTGTAGACAATTAGAGATTTGGGGGTGGACGGGGTGTGGGCGTCAATTTAGTCATCTTACCCAGGCAAGAATGAGGTGTGGGATGGGTAGTTATCCGCCCTTATAGAGCGGGTAGCACCCCTACATAGTGCAGTGATTATTTTTCTTTTGGCAAAATTAGCTTGAATTTACGGTCTTAGTCGTGAATTATCAATTTGTTCTTTTCAAAATAAGATGTGGGTGGTTCAACACTTTAAAAAGAGAGAAAAAAATCTATTCTCAATCTTCTAGGTATCAAATAGGTATAGATAACAATACATTTGTAACATTCTGATTTAGGACTAGCTAAAATTAGTGTTTATGGGCCAAAGTTGCTAGCACAATTAACTCACTTTTTGTTGTTCCAAGGTCGACCTAGATCACTATTGGGCCCAATATCAGCCATATATGTCTAAAAGACGGCCCGTCTAGCTAACACATCACATTTGTATTCCATTTTAATTTTCTTTTATCCCAAATTATACCTACTACAAGTACATATTTTAAGTAAATAATATTTAAATATTTGACATTTGAAACCACTTATAATAATTTATATCAATAAATACGATGAGAGATCACACAATTTAAAATGAAATAGCTGTGAATACACTTTGAGCAGTTCCATTGTGAATTTGTTGGTAGATTTATGCAGTTTTATTGCCAATTTATATGTTTTGTGAGCCATGCATATATGTCGTAGTGTCGATGGATAAGTCTGTTATATATTAATATATATATATATATAGGAGAGCATGCATTTATTTGCATATTCTTTAATTTAGGTGAAGTTGGAGGATTTCTTTTTCGTTGTGGGATCGATATTGATAGTGTGGAATGCATGCATCCTTATATATAATTTGCACCTCTTCGATTTTTGTATATATCTGAGTTACAACTATAAAGTCTAGAGGGAAAGAGATGTAATCTAGATGAGTATTGCTATATCTACAAACGAATTACACAAAACAATCCCACAAACTGACATGGTTTTATCTGATTTGTTAGATTTATTTTACAATAAAATAACTTTACAATCTGACGAATGACATCAAGCCACATTAGTTTGTAGGATTGCTTTTGTGTAATTCTTCTATGGGAAGTTTTCCATTCTAGATATATCATGGTTAACCAAACTGTTCTACTAAAGTATGAAATAATATAATGAAACAAACGTACATCAACTTTTTTTTTAATGGATTAATGCTTACAAGAAGAAAGGTGACTTCATCATCATCAGACAAATGAAAGGAAGTGTTAAAAGTTTATCTTTTTATTAATCTTTATAAAAGAGAATGAGCAGTAGAAGGTGTAAACATGACACTTTTCCTCCCGAATCCATCTAATCAAAGCATTTCCAAGTCATGAACTTTCCTGATCATCATCATCCTCATCATCATGTAGTTCTTTCGAAAATAAATTTTGGGCATGACAAGGCTTTTGGCTAAGCAGCCATCTTTTTTCCACCTCGATTCCATCTAAATGCATGCATGATGACTTCCCAAAATCATGCCTTCTTTCTAGCTACTAGATCAATGATAATTAAGATGACTGCTAAAATATTCATGATTTTATGTAAATGCTTCTAATTTCATGCGAATGGGCCTCACAAATTAATGTAAAGATCATCATAAACTCATGTATATGTATATATAAGATCATGGATAAATCAAAGAGGTAGGGATATATCTGAGGTGAGGTTCTTATTTTTGATGATTAAGGAGAAGACTAGTCGATCTTTAGTGTGGCCACTCTTCCAAAATGGGAGGTACAGGCATGCATGCACTAGCACAAAGCATAAAAGAAGATGCACCACGACATCCACGCTCCCTCGAGATTTGTAGCTAACCCCCCCACATATATCCTTCGATCTGATATCTTTCTTCTTCTTTTCATGGCATCCAAAGAGGGTAACGTGCATGGATTGGAAAAGCCAACATTCGGGCTCCCCCCTTGCAAAAGTTCAACTTTTTATATTAGCCCCTAATTTATACTACCTTATATTAATCACACGGAGAAAAAGAAACAAAGTAAAAAAAAAAAAAAAACTAGAAATATCGTGCAGCTAGCACTAAAAGACATATAGATCAAGACAAGACATGAATTCAATTACCAAATCAAAGCACCAATATTGTATCAGTATGAGTACATTTTATTAGTTATTAAAGCAACGTATACATATACATATACATATGATCATGATGATCAGATTTGTCATGTTGGTATGTCATGATCATAACTAGCTTTGATTGGTGACATTAATGATGTGAACAAAAACCATGTCATTTGAGTTTGGTAGACCAAAAACCACCCCCATCCATGCATAGGCACATGACATGAATATATATATGCAACGATCATGTCTTTTTTGGGGGTATATATGCACCTCATGTGGAGGCTCGGAAAATAGTTAGAGACAAGGTATATATTTTGCAGGTAGATGGGGATCATATATATAATTATTTATATAATCCAAATTTTCTTTTCCATCATCAGTTGCTTTTCCTTTCCCTCTCCTTTTTTCTTTTTGCAATAGAATTTAACATGGGATGGGGACGCTGAGTCAGTGATCAGTACCCCATTTACTTGAGAGTGGTGCTGTCTTGCATTCAGCATAAAATCACGAACCATATCTGTGGATTCAGCATCATTTATTCTAGCTTTTGAAACCCTTTAGTACTCCAAGGGGCCTATGGCTTTTTCACCAAATTAAAATTCATCTCTTAAAAGATGAATTCTAGGGGTCCTCTATCTTTGTCATTGCCCATCTAAAGCCGAAAATTCCCTTAAAAAAACATCGGGTAAAGAGCTACATTTCTGCTCCCTATGCTCTTTAAACTCTGTCTTTTCATTGGGAGAGAAAAAGAACTTTTGGCTTAGTTTGGGTCTTTTATACCTTGGATTCCACACTTCATATATAAAGTATAAACCATATATGCATTATGAGTAGAGAATAAAGGAGCGATGCGTGGGGAAGTGTTTTCTCTTTTGATTGTAACATCCTTCCATTGAGATTAATAGGGGACTTATAGAGTCTACATAATCATTAATGTAAAACAATAGCTTAATCATGTAAGGGATAATGGTGGGGAACCAACTGCTGACAAAATCCAAACACTTCCTCGTAGGCTCCACCTTTTCATATCCAATGAGATGGCATAAAGTCACCATTGAAACAACTCCCCCTTTTGCGGATTTGAAAGCCGGTATGTTAAAGTTTCACACACTCAAGGTTAACCATGTGCCTATCTTCAGCAACAAAAACATATGAATATTGAATATTTGTTAATATTCCCAACTAACCATTACATTTCATTATTTTGTCAAATAGGGAACTATATATATACACTACAACAAATTTACTTTTTAGAGATGAAAATATTTTTCGTCTCAAAAGGTTTCAATTTCGTCTCTAAAAGTTTTTTGAGACAATTTTTTTTTTGTTTCTAATTTGTCTAAAAAAGTCTATCTTAAAAGGTTTTTTGGGTCGACGAAATTCCGTCCCAAAAAATATTTTGTTGTGCGTGACTATGTTGATGCGACATTATCCATCAATCAGATCAATTCTTATTTTTTGTAAGAGTTAGTTTACATACAGTTTCTAAATAGAGATTGCTCATACAAGCTCATACAATTATGTTTAAGAAAATTTTGAAATTACAATAATGTCCTTTTTAAAATGATTTTTTTTTTCCTTTTACCCACATTCATCAATGGGACTATACACGCAATCCCACACTCAGGACTGTAAATAGAATTTTTCTTTTTTTAAATAATTGAGTACTTATTAATTAATAAATAACTTTACACGGCCGACACATGGTAAGATAAGAATAGATGAAGACATATTGTATGATATTTTTCAATCCAAAATCATGATTTCAAAGTGAAAGAGATGGGATTGAGTATTAAGGGGACGTGTTGAATATGTGAATGAATAATTAATTTTGAAGGGTACGTATAACAGTCATCCGCTTTCCACGAAGTGTCCTACTCATGTCTGTCCAATTCCTAATCATGCTTTTTTAATTAAAATCAAGCTATTTAATTAAATAATTGTCATTTATTTATATGGAGCACGAGGTGGGCTATTATGATTTGATAACAGTACTACTTCATGTTTTGTTTAGAATTGGGTGAACTTTTTATTGGGAAATTAAGATTGTGGGTCTGACATTTGGTCATGTTAGTCCAAAGCTTCATTTCATGGCTCCCACTGAGCTGCTGCCCCAACGAGTGAGGAAATGCCACATTTCATTTCGATAAATGATTACTTAATTGGCTGAATAATTTATGGATAGATGATCTTATATATATTATGATGTGGATTCCGACACCATGGAGTATGGGATCCACATTGCATGAACAAGCTAAAAGCTAAGCTCTTTACAAAGCTGTGATAAGAAAATGAAGTGATCGCTAATTATCTGTACACACACTCTCTCTCTCTCTCTCTCTCTCTCTCTATAGATATATGTATATATACATATGCAGGAAAGAGAACCTGTACTTTTATATATCAATCAGGGTGGTCCTAATTCATTGTCCTTGTCGATGATACAAAGCATCCATCCAAAGAGAAAATGAAGAAAAATGTACTAGTGGCAGAAAATTGTAAGCCAGCATGTTTGCTATATTTTTAATCACTGTAGTGTGGTCGATTGAGGCAGTGGGGATGATTCTGATGTGCATGAGTTAAATAGTTATCACTGCGGCCACTATAACTTTTGTAAAGGGAAAAGTCAAAACATTGATGATTTTTTACTAGATAATCGATGTTCAAGAGTTTCGAACGAGTGGTAAGGATAAACTTGTGTGCATGTATACCCCATGTCTTACGTATACAAGCACACAAGTTTGATTTTCTCTATGATTAATTTGCAATTTAAGTGGGAGATCATAGCAGTGGATTGATGTGCTAGTCTTTCCGGAGGTTTAGATTTCACAGGTGAGTCCTGAGGGTTCTGTCTTGGGGTGGTTCCATGTCATCAAAAATAAAATAAAAAAATAAAAAGACTTGGAGATAGAATTTTAATAAATAATTGTAGGTGGGGGTGTGGGATGGAGGCTGCTTCGTCATTGCTGATAATTGTTGTCATCACCCATATGGAGGGGATATAATTACAGGACAAATGCCCAAAAATGCATGGTGACCCCCCTCTTTTTACGCGCGCACAGAGATGGGGGCCATTGTGTGCTATGGTTACTACATGCAAAAATAATATACTCCTGTCGGGAATCTGGGGCTAAATGACAACTTATTTGCTCGGCCTCTTCCCTTTGTAGTTTAGGAACCCTAATTTAAAAGATGCTTTTTAAGACCTTGGCTTTCTAAAAGATTATAATAAATGAGCTCTATCATGGATGGCCACCCACTTTCAGTCTTTCTCCCCTTGTCTATTAATTTCCAGTACTGCACCTGACATTGCCTAATTTCTCAGATAGATGCATGTAACGAAAATAATAAAGTTACAGGAAGAAAAGGTTTGACGCAATATATATACGATGGTCTAGACTACGTACGTACGTACGTACGATCATTGTAGGAAGTTATATAATGAAATATCTATATATATATACGGAGCTGCCTGGTTTAGAAGAAACCTTAGTATTGTAGATATATATTATATATACGAACATTAATTGGGTGCATGTGAATTGCGAGACAGATCCAGTTCTCTGCAGATCATATGTATGTATAAAAGCATCGCTAAAAGCCACTGAATAGGCAACGAGAGGTACCGAATAATGAAGAAGTCATTGTCAGTACTGATGAATGAACCGTCTTTATTGCGAGCGGGACCGTTCATCCTCCAGTCTCTTCAATTCACAATGCCATATATATATATATATAATATGTATGCTCATCAGAAAACTCCAGATCCAGTGTTGGGATCTTGAAAAGTTAATATGGATACAGTGGTAAAACAAATGGCAAAGATACAAAGTTTCCTTTGTCAATCACGTGCCAATGATGCCATGCACAGAGAGAGAGAGAGAGAGATATATGAGAGATGAGAGATGAGAGATGAGAGAAATATATATGTAGAAAATTATTTATTATACCGATGTATCGATCAAATACAGCACGCATGAAGAAAGGCCCCAAAGACCTTTGTATATTTGTTAGGCCAAACTTAGGCCACTACAAGAGGTTTTCACTTTCACCTCTATCTCCCCAAGAAAACAAAAGAACAAATTAAAAATAAAAAATAAAAGGAGTATACACACGTGTACCAAACACAGTACTGGTGAACACTCAAAATGAAATTTAGGTAAGGTTAGGCCGAGCCCAATGCCTATTTTAAGAACAAATAAAAGACAAAAAAAAAAAAAGGCAGTTGCCGCCAAAAAAGCACTCATACACACGTGTGTGTCACACAAATAAAGCGTGTGCACACAAGCCACTCCCAAACAACCGAAAGGAAATAGAAACAAATATAAATGAAATGGAGGCAATCTTATTCCCCTCCCCATCATGAAAAGACGCTGCAGTTGAAAGAAGCAATGATGGTGGCCAGATGAGTAGCTTGACTAGTAAAATCCCATTAAACTGCCCAACCCTTTCCGCCACCCTATAGAACATGGCCCCCCACCGTCCCTCCTTTCATTCAATAATCAACAGCCCCTTTGAATTCAACTCTCCACTTCTTTCACACTCCATCACTCCTCCATTAAACCACTTCGATCTCTCTCTCTGTCACTCACTTTTGGTCACTCTCGTACCAAAATACTTATGTAGCAAATCCCTCGGGAATGTGCAAAGCCATTATTAATGAATGGCGATGCCACCCATTAAAAGAAATAATAATTAATACATCTCCACACCCACCAAACTCTCTCACATGCATTATATATATAATATATACCACTCTATATAATCTACACCATCACTCGAGTCAATTTGATATGAAAACCTGGCCTTTCAAAAACTATATGAGGTTTCTAGACAACTTGGACCCTCATTTTCTTTTCCTTTTTTCCGTTTCACTTACCCTTCCTCGGAGTTTGCTTTTTCATCATCGACCGGCCATAAGCAGTTATATAATTTTCTCCTCTTATTAGATGATGATGTGCATGATGACGATGAGTCACTAGACCTCACTCTCCCGCTAATGGTAACTCGAAGCTCTGGCAAGATTTTTGGGGGCCTCCTCCGGCTATTGTCAACAACAAATTCTTGCATTAGCCGGTAGCATCCGATGATTTTCTCCTGCAAAAATTGATAAATAATTTGAATTGGTATACTGGCCAGTTTGTGTTCAGACATGCCTATGATGATCACAATTACATGCATGCTCACTTTGTGTAGTCCATCACACCATGATTCAGCATGTTCAGGATTGACGAGAGACAAATTTGGAATGTCACCAGCTGCACAAAGTATGGCTGCGGCAGCAATGCAAGATGGCCAATATTCAAGAAAGCTAGCCTCTGTGGACATCGTGAAAAGACCAAAAACAACAACTATTCTTTTAATGGCAGTCATTCACACACAAAAGAGTGCGCTTAAATCTATTGACATGTGTGCATGCAAATGCTAATTAGTTAAATATCGGTCTTACCTTGTATATTAGATAAAATAATTTCGGTCGCCCGTGAAACTAGAAACCCATAATGAGTTCCAGTTGAATCCAGCTTGCATGCAAAGTAGCCGATGAAGCTGAACGGCGTGATGGATCGTAGCCTCCAATCCAGAACACTAAGCACAAGGAGCTCCATCCTACTAATCGTGCTGGGTTCGAAAATATATTTTGCACCTTCCACCTATGAATAGGATTTGGATAAGAAATACTACAAGTTCAATCTGATCAATTAGATCTCATAATTCATAGGCGCATACCTGAAGAGCCAATAGCGAGGGAACTAGAGGTTCCTCCATCTTAGCAGCTAACGATAAGCAAGCAACAGATAGTAGTTGCAATTGCCACCCGTTTGTATGCTGACAAAATAATTAAAGAACAGACAAATTTAATCAAACTAATAATAACAAAACAATAAATAATTGTTAAATAAGGACGTTGAAGATTCCATCTGCATAGCTTGTACGTGCCATATATGGTGGAGTGGCACAAATCACAAATGGGCGTGTTCCCACGTGCTGGCCGGGACAAAAATACGTCAATCTATAACAATGCTTACAAAAGGCATAATCATATATAAATAACAAAGCGTACTTTTATACTGTAGCTTATTCGAAAGTCACAGTGTAAAAAAATCATTTACTTTATGGTACATTTTTATCTCATTTTATATATATTTATAATCTTGATTATATTTTTTTCAAAAATACCCAAAGATTAATATATATATATATATGCGTACCACTCCAACACAGGGAGAAACAAACTTAATATATTGCATAACTCTAGAAGTAATAACTGTTTTTCTATCGATAAATATTATTTGTTGTTTTTTAATTATCATATTATAATTATTATTAAGTATTGTAATATATCCTTCACTTGCTATCACGTCAAATAAATAACGAAAGAATGATAACATTTGTCTTTATTATCGGTTTTTAAATATTATCGAGCATGATTATTCAATCATATCATATCTTTTTTTTTACTAATAAATGCATTAGACGGTTGGTTGATAAGTCAAAATAATTACACCTACCAGTTTAGAATGGTCGAAGAATAGTTACTGACAGAACCTCGATCGGATTATTCGTACTGTATTTAATTAATTAATTAGCTTAACGTTGACGGGAATTTACCGGCAACCGACGAGAATAAAGGAACCGATCCAAGTAGTTCACGGAGAGATACGTCGTCAATGGCTGAAAATTATAATAAGCCTGAACCTGCAAATCAAGCAATATTTACATGAGTGAAATATACCAAGCGTATCGGACGGCGGCCGGCGGCTCTGAGCTGATCGACTCAGATCTACGCCTCCGATTCGAGTTGAAAGGAACTGGCGGCGCGACTTAGCTCCAACTACGTAACTAACATGATCCGGTGGCATTCAGTAAAATCGGACAGCTTAGCGTCCGATAGTTTACAGCCTACATATAACACAACGAAGTGGAAAATGGAATAGTACCTTCAGAATCCATGCAACGGATTCTTCTCTCGCCGACGCGTCCAGGGACTGAGAGCGGAACCTAGCGAGGTAATCGAACCCCGGCACGAAGTTCCGCTCGTCCTCGATGAAATCGGCTATCGATTCCTCCCCGCAAGACCGAGATTCGAGGAGGTCCGACGAGCATTCCGGCGAATCTCCCGACAGGAAGCCGGATTCCTCGCCGCAGAGTAGGTCGGAGAAGCAGTCAGAGCACGAGAGGGACATGATCGCTGGTTGCACCTCATTCTCTTCCCATGTTCAGTCACTCGTCTGTGAAAATCTCGGGATAAAACGGAGGAACGTGCCTGTGTGTGTGCGTGTGTGAGAGGACGAGAGTGTGGATGTGAGAGTGAGAGAAGTTTGGTTTCGAGAGTGAAAGGAACGTCTGCTTCTTTGGATATATAAACATGGGATGCTGTATTTTTTTTTTTTAATCTTTACTTTTAATTTCAGCGGGAGAAATGTTGATCTCCGGATCAGACAAGTATCCGTGTCATGAGTAGATACTTTCATATAACATAGATACGTAGTATTTTTTAATTTAAAGTGAATAAGTCATGCGTACATTTTCTTAAAATAGAATGATATATTTAGTAATACTCTTTTTAAAATGAGAAACATTAAAATGTATAAGTCTCATACACCCCTTAAAAAAAATGGTGACATATGAGATCTACTTGAAAAAAATTATATTTTTAATAATAGACTTCATTTCTTTTCAAATTGATATAATAAGACTTATCTAATATTATTCTTTTAAAATTATATATTTAAATTGATATTATATATTTTATATATTTTAATATTTTATTTACTTAACAAAAAGGTAATACATTATACTTGAATTGTTTAAAAATGATAAGATTTAAAAGGAATAGGTTATTATCTTATTAAAAAACAGTATTCACATAAAGAATTTAAAAAATTGAGCCTTGCTACTTATAATCTCACATACTATATATCATATTTATTTTTATTTATTTTATTTTATTCTTTTTAAATTAATTAATTTTTTTTTTTACTTTTTATCTATACACCACACATTTAAAAAAAAGAAATTATACGTAATATGTGGTGAGACGTTGATGAGTTAAAATTTTCATATAAATATATATATGCTGCTAACATATATCTTTAACAAACTGGATGACGTCAGTGCTACGTTTGTAGTTAGATGATAAGAGAGAGAGAGAGATGAATGCTAAGGTTCTAGCCGGTCGAAGGGTGTGCTGGCCATCTATAGTCCCAACTGGCAAAACATGAAAAGCCAGATTTTATTTTAGACAATGATAGGGTACATAACAAATGTATTTTAAATATGTACGCAAGTGTAAATGTTTTATTTTATTTTAAGTATTTGTTAAACATCCTTAAATATTATTAAAAAAAATAAAAAAAAACACAAATTCAATAATAATATATAATCATTTTCTTAACTATTAAAAAAATTAAAATATTTGGGCAGATATATTTTATCATATTTAAAAGTCATACTAATATTTTCCTTTTATTTTCTATCCTCTGCTGATCGATGCATCTTTCCTGGCTGCCTTCTTTCTGCTACATAATGCCTTCTATTATATATATATATAGAGAGAGAGAGAGAGCTAGAACTCATGCATTAATTATCATTTTTATTTTTATCCTCCCACCATTTCATGACGTGACATTTAATTATTAAAAATTATTTATTATATTTTATTTATGAATCAATTATTTAATATCATATTAAGAGATGTTGAGAGAATGATTGAAAAAATAATGATAAATAGAAATTTTTCTATATAAACACATGTACACTACCAAAGACTCGAAGACCTTCGGATGCAATTAGGTTCAACTAATCTGGATGGTGATTTGGATACGATCTTTGGATAAAGTTAGCACTATACGAGGTCATTGATCTCCTTTTTGAGATGTCAATATTATGCCATCTATTGCTATTTCATTGAAGGATATATCTCACGTAGAGAATAACTATATCTACTTTAGTTTTCTCTTTTGATCATTTCCGGTATTGGGAAGATGTATCGACATCTAACATACATAAAACTCTGATGTACATGATGTCATGTAGTGAGGTGTGAGATTGTTGAAAACATGCTAGGGACTTGAAAATCAACCTTTGAATATAGCATATCTGTAAGTAGCTCTTCACCTTAACTCGATCGGTTCATTGGGTATGTGTGGCTGAGTTTGAATTTATTCTTATGGTCAATGTAGTCTATGAAAATCAAACAATAGGTTTCGGATCAATAAAATACCATGCAATTAATAGTGATTTTAGATGTTGAGATGATCTAAGATGATTTGTAAATAATAATAAAAAAGTACTAAATAAGTACTCAAATAAATTAAATTATTCGGTATATATATCCATTAGAAAGAAAAGGACTCCTCAAAAACTTTAAAAAAAAAAATGTCTAGCATTCTTCAATTTCAAATAAAATGTCCCAAGGTATTGAGCATGAAAAATATTAAAACATTTATTTTCCAAATTTAGTGAAACAACGTAGCTTACTTTATTTTTAAGTGTAATTTGTAATTTTTGGATGATATATTTCAATTTTCACAAAATTATCTTCTTCTTTTTCTTTTTTTTTTTTAAATAATCATATGGACACAATTATTCTATAATTATTTATAACTAATCAATATAATAGTATCATTTCATAAAAAGCATTAATTTTTTAAAAATTTAAAAATTATATGCGCTTTTTGGTAGCTATATCTCTGTCCCGTATCTTTTCCAACCATAACAAAAGCTTTTTAGGCACGTACAGAGAGAGTAAAGAAGATCTGAAAAGCCGAGCAAAAAATTAAAATCTGAATGATGGCGTATCATATACATCTATTAATGCTCATTGACAACAATGATGCTAAAAAAAACACTTCAATGATGTTTTAATCTTTTCTACTTCATAATTATTTGCTGATCAATTAGTTCAATGGGCTTGAATTTTTTCCGTAGCATGATAATTAAAAATGATATCCCCAATAGGAATTTGGCCACAAAAAGGGAAATTAATTATTTGATTTAAAAAAGAATGTTGTTGATTACAAATGAAGTGATACATCGTATAGTGACATGGTAAAACAACACTAATATAAGTGAGAGAGTTTTATATATTCTTTTATGAAAGTGTTACAATAATAAAAAGATTTCACAAAAGTAAATTTATAAGTTCATTTATCTTCATATGATATACACGTTAGATTTATTTTATAATAAAAATAATTTTACAAGTTAATATATTAAATTAATACATATTAATTTATAAATTTACTTTTATCATATTTATTTATTGTTAAAACATTCCTCCTTCTTTTATAGAAATTGTGGAAAGTATTAATGTTGTGGGGCTATTCATTGTGGTATTTGATTGGTTAAATCCAAACTTCTGACATATGATAGGAGATGACCAAAACATGGAGGTCCAAAGGGGGCATTCATGGTTCTGAATTTAAGAGAAGCTAGCAATAGTCACGTCAATTGCCAAATGATCATACGAGCCAGTAAAACGTACCAATTTACTTCTCTTTAATAATAATGATATCAATCGGAGTGTGTGCAAACACATCTAATCGTTTTTAAATATAGTAAAGTTTATTATTAAAAAAATTAATTTTTTTAATATAAATTTTATATTTATTCATATTTTTTTAAAGTTATGCTATATTTACATATTTCACGATTATAAATATTATTTCTATTGTCAAAATATAGTTAGTGAAGAAAAATTTAGTTGTTAGCGATTCTATATATTAATATGTATATTAATTTAATATGATTGATTAAAAAGTAAATTTTATTAAAAATAATATTAATTTAAATTTTAAATATAAAAATAATAGCATTAATATACAAATTGATACTAAACGTAACAAAATTTGCTAGCGGAACGAGGATAACAATTTATTACTTCCACATGCGAAAGTCGGCAGAAGTACCCACGAAACTTCCCAAACTTTTGGTGGAGCCTGGATATGATTTCCCTGTATTGAAGAACACGTAAAAGCTATGCATCAGTTATGTAATGATAAAAGTAACTTTCTCATTGCGGTTCTTCGGAACATTTCGGCTTTTACGTATCCCAAGGGATAAAAATTATTAGATGTATGTTGATAAAGACTGATCCAACCAAATTGATTGATAACAAGTACTATAGAGATATTACAATATTAAACTTATAAATTGACCAATGAATTTATGTGATACATTAGCTCATATATTTAATTTATAATAAAAATAATTTTACAATCTAACATAATCCTTCAAATCACGTAAATTTATAAATTTATTTTTATAAAATTCTTTTATAGCTAAAGCAATTCTTTTAATTGATATGTCCTCATTTTATAATAACAAAGAGTAGCAAGGTCGTGGATGACGGAAATGAGACAAAAGATGTAGATCTTCTTAAGGATTTAATATAAATAATATTATCTAAACCTTGTCAGCGATTAAATTAAGCTTTTGAAATAAATTTTGATTTCATATGTTTTTAGAGGAAAAGTCTTGAGTTCTCTATACTTTACTCAATTAATTGAATAATTTTTGTGTTGGACTCACTTATTCAGAGAAAATTATCATACTTGTGAATAGGCCTGTGCAAAAAGGGCCTTGGCCCGATCCGTCTGAGTGACCCGCATTTTTCAACCCGAACAAACACAAGTTCATCGGGTCAAAAATTAATTACGGGTTTTATACAAACAACTCGTCAAATTCGTCGAAACAGAAAGAAAAGCCCTATCTCTCAAACTCGAGAATGAAGACATCTCACAGACTCGAAAACGAAGACTTGCCTCGCCGTTCGCTATCACCCGTCTTCTATCATTGCAGAGGTGCATTCTTTCTCTTTCTCTCTCTCTCTCTCTCTCGATAAGATTTAGGTTTTTTGCTCTTGGGTAGGCTTGTGGGTCGAAGACGGAGTGGTGGGGCTGGAGATGTGTTTGGGACTTTGGGTCTGTTGTGGGATGAGGATGAAGGGAGAGAATGTGGCGGGTGTTTTATGTTTTCCCTCACTGTTTTCGATATGATCTTGAAGGATTTATAGGGTCAGAGGTTGCACTTCAAGGCCATTTTAGTTGGGAATTTTTTTTTTCACTACAACCATCAATGTAGCAAATTTCTCACCACCAATGCAGCCATTTCCTCGAGCTAGCGTGGTTGCTTCAGCCTCCTCAATGGCAAAGCAAAATAAAGCTAACTAATGTTGGAATAGAAGACTCGAGTTGAAACTATGGAGATCGAATGTTGGAACCCTAGATCTGGGAACATAAGACTCAAAGTTGAAGATGATGAAGTGGAGAAGGCAACTGGGTTGAGGTCGTGGGCTTTGTTGCAGTGTCTGTTGAAGGCTAGGCTGGGAACTGTGAGCTTGATTTGCTAAATGTCGGGTCATACGGGTTTGACCTGATTCAATTTCATTCGGGTCAGATCGGATAGGGTTGGCGCCTTAATTGATGTCGGGCGGGTCGAGTCGAGCATAAACCCGATTATTTCTAGCGGGTTGCAGGCCTACTGGTGAATGAGAGTACGTGTTAAGAATATAATATAAATAAATTAAATAAGAAGGGGCATGACACATGATATTCGACATGTCTATTTCATGCTTTAGGGATATTGCAAATTGCATTTTAACCATTCAAATAAAAGCTCAAACCACAACTATATATAGGTAGAATTACAATTAGAGTTTCTTAAAAGTAATTATAAATGCCTAGCAACTTCCTCCTTCAAGCTGGCAAGTGAATTAATATCCCCATGATTTGATCAATTATCCGCTCATGCATGTATATGGCAAAGAGTACCATATCATAAATGCTAAAAAAAGTCTTTGATATCGTACTCAGAACATAAGACCAGTGAGGTTGTTGGGAGTGTTGGCTCAACCACACACTGATAATCTGACTCCTCTCCACTTCCAACACATATAGTTGCAGCATTAATTTCCACACCAAGACTTGGAAGTCAGTGGTTAAAGGTACCTTTTATGTTTAGTGTTTGTCATTGTTCACTGAAAATAAGAACGACGAAGCGGAAAGCAAGTCCATATTCCTTGCTTTTTTGTAAGTTGTTCACCTACTCAATTTATCAACAATTTTTAACTCCAACTGGCCGCCTGTATCTGTTGCACAAGTTTATTTATTTATTTATTTTCTATTTTGAGAATCAAAAAATAAAATTTTTGATTATCACTTTGTTTAATTATATAGATGAGATAAGATGAAAAATTTATAAATAATAGTAAGATAATTTGTGAGTAATAGTAAATGAGTTCAGATTTTATTGAGTTTTAAAAAATGAGAGAGAAAAAGTTGAATAAAAAAATTATAAAGTTAAAATAGGGTTAGAATATAATTTTCTTTTTTGGATTTGAAAAGGATGATTTTTTTTGTATTTTATTTAGAAGTTTGAGAAAGTTATAATAATTATAGGTAATGATTAAATGAAAGATTTAAAAATTTAAAATTGAAAAATGTTTATGTTTAAATGATATTTGGATGTTGAGATGAAACGGTTTGATAGATTTGTGAAACCAAACCAAGCCTAAATGATCATGTTCGATCTGCTTACAAGTTACAACATGGTGAGAGAACAAATAAATATGCCCTAAAAGTGTCCCTTCTTCATTTTATGTAGTTAATTATTGTGTTATGTGTGAAACCACCATTTATGGTATATTTACTTATATATATATAAATATATATATATTAACATTCCCATTCAACTTCTCCTTCAATAGCGTGCCCAACAAATGGGATGAAATATAGAGGCATGATTCAAATTCGGGATTTTTGTTCTAATACCATGCATGTAAAACCATCAATTATATATCATAAGCTTAAATTAATAAGAAATAATAGATTTAATTATTTATATATCATAGCACAATGTATCCATATACAGACACAAACATTGCATCTTTGTTAATTTGTACGTACTTGTTGGCAAAATGTTTTTTAAAAGATTAGAATTAGTACGCGCAATTATATAATCAGTGCAATGTTCGTACGTGCCGGGATAGGAAATTGGGATATGTCGGAGGTAGGAGAGCTTTTATTTATACATTCTCTTTCTTCGTCCTTGGACATAGTCAAAGGAGACACACACACATTATATATATGTATATACATATATAGCTGATCCTGTCCAGTAGCATCATCATTGACCACTTATAATATATAGCAAAGTGAGAAACATTTATATATATATATATTTCATTTTTGGCACTAATTAATGACATGCATATGTTAACACTTGAAAATTAATGAACAAAATTCTATCTTTATGTAATTTTATGCTAAATGAAAACTATATATTATATTTAAAATGGAGATCATTACCCCTTTTATCTAACGGCCTTATATTAGTTGTCATCTCATAGACTAATTAAATTGCCAGAGGTACAAGTTTGTCATGATCTTTTTCTCCTTTTCCTAATTTTGAGGGATAAAGTACTGATCGAAGGAGAAACTTGAGATTTTGATCCATGCATTGAGCATTAGGGTTGAATGTTAGGTCACGTGCTTTGATTTTCAGCTATACATTTTGATATATTCTACTGCAAGTAATCATGACGACTTGACTTTAGGTTAATCATGAACCTGTTTAAAATGAGTATTAGGTTATTTGATATTAAAAGTAGTGCATTGATCTGTTCTTTCTAATTTGCCTATATATATATATATGCTCCTAATTATTAGGTTTATTTAATGAATGGATAATCTGCCTATAATTATATGACTCCAAAACTCTTTTTAGGTGGCTAGAGCTCGTATATTTTGGAAGGCTTGATATTTATTTATTTATTTTTATGCCTTGAAGGTCGTAATTCACTTCATAACTCTTTCCCAATATCATAATCTTTTGCCTAATTAATTAAGAGAAGTGCTGTTATCAAAATAACAATAATAATAATAATAATAAGAGAAGTGTTAATGGTACAAAAAAATTTCATAAAAATATATTGATCACAAGCTGATATAATTTGTTAGATCTACTTTATAATAAAAATAATTTTACAATCTAATGTACCACATCAAGTCACGTCAATTTATAAATATGTATATATTTTTTTGACTAAAGCATTTATCATTAGTTAAACCTTAGTGATTTATCATTTCCAGTTATGCATGGGTTGCAGATAATTGTATTACTTGGCTCGTTTGGATACAGAAATCATTTCACATCATCTCATCTCATCTCATCATTACAATTTTTTTAAATTCTTACATAAAATATAATAAACAATATAACTTTTTTAAATTTCAAAATAATAATATTAAAAATTAATATTTTAATAATATTTTATTCAACGTATTTAAAACTATCTCATATCATTTTACCATCTAAAGATAGGCAAATAACTTGGCACAGTGATGATTCAATTATTACTGAAGCATGCAATTAGCCACTAGCCAGCACATTAAAGTAAAAAGGATTTGCTAGAATTTTGTGCATGTCCTCTTCAATCTTTCCCTTTCTTTTTCTTTCTTCACAAGCCTTTATCCCTAGCTAGCATATATAATTTTCAACATGCTTTGAACCGGTCGGCTAATCCCTATATATATCTAAAAGGCTAATCCCTATATCCCTATTTAAAATTTATCGATGAATAGAATACGACGACGATGATGCAAAAGATCCACGATTTGCATGAAATTTACATTAAAAACCGAGAAACCAGCTTGTTGTCCATTCTCACAACTTTGTTTCTCGCTAGCAGCTTGTGATCATGCCAATAAATTAAGTTAGTTATTTGATGTTGGGTTCTTTGCTAACTACCTTGTTTTGGATGAGGGAGAGAAAATAAATGATGCATGCAGGCGTTTAGAGGATAGAAAACTAGATATAATGTGATTCGAACATGTATAGAATTCGAGTCTACGATCATTGAGTCTACGATGCATGTTAATCGTACCACACGAGGGCTGAATGGGATTTCTCCAGTTCTGTCAAATTTGTGGCCGTAAAACATTGTGGGCTTGTCCAGTCCAGACCGATATCATTTTGGACCACTACTTCTCTTGATGCTTCTGCGGCTTCCATCCTGGCCCAGCCGACGTCCTTGCATTATTATTATTATTATTATTATTATAATAAATGACGCTTCTGGGTGACTTTGAGGAATGACAATAGAATATCCTGAAAGTGCCTATTTGGTATAGCCCCATTCAATTCCCAGGGCCGGCTCATAATAAGGCCACTTAGGACGTTGTTTAAGGTCTCATTTTATGTAAAGTCTCTAAAAATAAAAATAAAAACTATTTCATTAAATAAATTTCTGAAATAATTTATATAGTTTTCAATGTGTGTAAGGCTTCATAATACCAAATTTAATACTTAATATAATGATTTTTTTTCATAAGTAATACAATGAATTATTTATATTTTAAATAGTTTTTTTAAAATCTTACTAAATGGAGACATAAAAACTGTATTGAAGCTTTATTTTAAATTGTTATAAATATAAATTTAAAAAAGCTGTATTTAAAGATTTTAAATAAAATCTTATTTTATTGAAAATTTTGAAAATATTCTATATAATTTATATTTTATTATATTATAATTATAAATAACTCAGTTAAATTTCGCCTAAAACCTCAATTTATATTGAGCCGCCCCTGCCAATTCCAAAGGGGGACAAATAGGGAAGCAACTGGAACATTATGGGCAGGCACCACGATAACACCGAAATCGGACCACTTGGACGGAGTTTTTCTATCCATTCACAGGGGCGGAGCTTGTTATTAGAGCGGTACCCGTAATTCTCCAGCTTAAGGTTGTGTACGGATGTTAAGATGATTTCGAATAATCTGAATTTATCCGTGAATAACAATATTTTATAGATTATAAGACATGTTTGAATATAAATAGATTGAGATATTTATTTGGAGAACTGCTATAAATACAAAAACATTACATAAAATAAACTTACAGACTGATGTAAATTCATGTAATCTATTAGATCTACTTTATAATAAAACTAGAGCCTTGTTAGGTACGAGCGGTTTGGCACACCAAACCACATTAGTTTACGATATGACGCTACATATTAAACCACATCAATTTTTAAATTTAATTTTGTATAATCACTTTGTAGCTAAAGTATTTTTTATTTATATATGAATAAGAAGTGGATTGTTATGAGTTTAACATTTTATTGAAAGTTGAAAAAAATAGATCCATCAATAATTTAGTTTGAGATGAATAGGTGATTAATTTTGAAAATGGAAATTGTATTGAAGCTTTATTTTAAATTGTTATAAATATAAATTTAAAAAAGCTGTATTTAAAGATTTTAAATAAAATCTTATTTTACTGAAAATTTTGAAAATATTCTATATAATTTATATTTTATTATATTATAATTATAAATAACTCAGTTAAATTTCGTCTAAAACCTCAATTTATATTCAGCCGCCCCTGCCAATTCCAAAGGAGGACAAATAGGGAAGCAACTGGAACATTATGGGCAGGCACCACGATAGCACCGAAATCGGACCACTTGGATGGAGTTTTTCTATCCATTCCCAGGGGCGGAGCTTGTTATTAGAGCGGTACCCGTAATTCTCCGGCTTAAGGTCGTGTACGGATGTTAAGATGATTTTAAATAATCTGAATTTATCCGTAAATAACAATATTTTATAGATTATAAGATATGTTTGAATATAAATAGATTGAGATATTTACTTGGAGAACTGCTATAAATACAAAAAAATTACATAAAATAAACTTACAAACTGATGTAAATTCATGTAATCTGTTAGATCTACTTTATAATAAAACTAGAGCCTTGTTAGGTACGAGCGGTTTGGCACACCAAACCACATTAGTTTACGATATGACGCTACATGTTAAACCACATCAATTTTTAAATTTAATTTTGTATAATCACTTTATAGTTAAAGTATTTTTTATTTATATATGAATGTAAGAAGTGGATTGTTATGAGTTTAACATTTTATTGAAAGTTGAAAAAAATAGATCCATCAATAATTTAGTTTGAGATGAATAGGTGATTAATTTTGACATCCAAATAGCTTAAAAGAGATCCAATATACCATAATAAAAATGGCGTCGCCCGGGTTCGAACCGGAGACCTTCAGTGTGTTAGACTGACGTGATAACCAACTACACCACGACACCATCCATGTTTCCTTGGATTGTTTCATGCTATATATATAGTGACATATAAAGTTAGTAAATGATTCGGTTTCTATTATATCCACAGTTCCACTAGTCCCCCCTTCGTTGAAGAAGCGCAGAAGAGGCTCGACTTGAGTCAGAGTCTGAGTGACGAAGATGGTAAGCCATGGAGTTATTCGACCTCCCTGCAATTCGACGCCCTTTCTTGCTCTTCACCGCACCACCACTACGCTCCTCTCATTCCCAACGAAGACCCAACTCTCTTTGGTTTCAAACACGTGCTCGTCTTCTTCGCTTTACTCGGTCTTTTGCGCAAACCACTCCTTCATCTTTTCATTGCCGCAACCCCATCTCTATTCTCGCGTTATTTGTGAACGTAGAAATTTTGGATTGGGTGGACGTGCTTTGAGTGATCGTGGGAAAGTTGGCATTGGGCTTCCGGAGATGGATGGCTTTGATGACGTGGAGGAGGAGGATGAGTTTGATGACGATGATGTGGAGGGGGAGGAGGATGAGGTGTTGGTGCCATTCGAGAATATGAGACAGTGGCTGAAGAACAAGCCGTGTGGCTTTGGTGACGGGAAGATGTATGACACCTCTATTGAGGACAAGCTGCTTGAAGAAATGGAGCAGAGTAAACAGGCACAGGCTACCAATGTCATGAAGCTTAAGAACGACCCCATAAAGCCCAATTCCATGAAAGACGCTCAAAAGAATATAGGTGTCGTTTTTTTTTTTCACTTATGAATGCGTGAATTCAGTACTTGGCTTTAAGTAACTTCTCATTTGCTCAAATGTGTTTTGCCTCAACTGGTTGCTTGTTGGAAAAGCTGTTGGATTTATCTAATTATGTTTTTCGTACAATCAGTATTGTCACAGAGTACCGAATTTTTCCATCTAAAAACTTCTTTAAATTTTTAGCTGAGCTTGATGGTAAGTGGAAAACAGGATGGTCAATTCTTACTTCGATCTTGCTCAAACTATCCATTCATGGGTGAATAAGTTGGGACCAAAGGTTGAAAGGAAAAGAAAAAATTTATAATCATTCTCTAAATTTACCCTCTTGAGATTCTGCAGCATTGGTTAATTTGATTTGTTGATAATTAAGAGCATTTTTCTGATACTATTACAACTCAAGGTTCTACCACTGCGCATTTGTCTTCCTTATTAGCAGCTAATAGGATATCCTCGATCTGTGATATCAATCATTAACTAACACTCTTGTCTGTGAACATGCCTAATGTGGGGTCCTTTTGATGTGCTTTACCTAAGTTGTCAGAGTATTTGTTCAAGATTTAGTCTGCCATTATTTTTCAAGTTTGTACGAAGTTATATTGCCTACTTCTATGTTACCAACCAAAGTGAGTATGTGTTTTCTGCACTGCGTTGGACTTCTGCAGCTCCTGAAGTTGTTCCAAGTGGCGTTCGGGTACGAGTTGTCAACCTTCCTAAGAAAAGGAACATCGATAGGGATTTGAAATCAGCTTTCCGAGGAACCCTTGGTCTACTTAACATAATCCCAGCAGTTTCTGGGAACAGGAAGACTAGGGACCCCGTCTGTAAGGGTTTTGCTTTTGTTGATTTCAGGTCAGAGGAGGATGCAAGAAGGTAATTTTTTTTTTTTTTCTGATAAAATTAAACAGAACAACGAGAGTTCTTTAGTTACCTGTAAAATGTGACATTATTCACTGCTGAGCATTGCATCTTATTGGCACCGAAACACTTATCCGTTAGTTTGGAATGATCTACATTTTCCTACTTGCCTAGAATCTTATTCAAGAAAACAATATGATTTTTCCATGGCAGGTTTGTACAAATATTTTCTAGTCAAAGTATTATGTTTGGTAAAATTGAGAAGCAGATAAAATGTGATATTATGAATCCACGGTCGCCAAGTTCTTCTCATGTTCAATCAACAGCCATTTCCAATTCTGCTTCTGAGTTGAGAGTTCCTGACTTTGAAGGATACCAAACAGATTCCAACGTGGATGATTCTACTCTGGATTCATGGGAGGAGATTACCTCGGATGAATCAGATAACCCAGATAATAATCTCATAGGAGCAAATGTAGGAGACATCAGAGAGGACCTGAAATCGATCAGTGCGGTGAAGTTAAATAGTGATGATAGTATGGAAGCAAGGACAGATCCTTTAGCTCATTCATTCTCCTCAAAGGTAGAGAGAATCCCGGCACCTGAGAAGCAGCTACTTGCTCAAGGGAAACGAGAGAAGGTATCTGAGAAAAAACTACATGTGAAAGCAAAAGGAGAAAAGGTTCCTGCGAAAAAGCCAGTAGGAAAAGAGAAAAGAGAAAAAGTTCCAAAGTTGGCCATTCCAGGGTCCGCGAAGAGGTACTATCCAAATTTCCAGTATTTTGCATTCTATTGTTGACAGGATTTTGTGTTCTTACCTATAAATTCTCTGTTGATCATGATACAGGTTAAAGATCAAGGAGAAGGCTGTCCTTACTGATGTTTTCTCTAAATATGGAGCACAAGCTGCTTTTGCTTCGAAGGAAGGGAGTTAATTACTCCAGTCTTGATCAGTTTTTTAATAGACCTAGTCTTAATCATTTGGAATTTGATAAGATGAGACCATTACTAGTAATATAGATATAAATTGCAAAAGCATCAAGAAACTATGGTCAACATGAATCTATTGTTGTTTGCCTTCCGACAACTCTGCCGATTTAAGTATACTTAAGAGCAAAATTTTGTGAATTTCCAATTTCTGGGTTCTTTTGATCCAACCTGAGTCCGAAATTTTTTCTTTTTATTCTTTGAATAAGCTAAAATTCTCAAAGAAATCATTTTCAACTTTAGGTGAACCTGTTCTGCTATAACGTCACAGTATTTTATGGATTATGGTCAAGTTTTTACCCTCCAAATGAAGTTCTGTCCGCGCAAATAAGATAAGTTGAGATTAAAGTTAAAAATTTAATAAAATATTATTAAAATATATATTTTTAATATTATTTGGAAGCTTTGTCAAGAAAGTTGAGGCTTTGTCAAATTTAATTGCGGAATATTAGGACTAAATCCTCTGATTTTATTAGGTTTATTAAAACAAATATATTATGAAAGAAATATTCTACGATCCAACGTACCAATAAAAAAAAAAACGTTAAAAGAGAAAGAAGTATAATAGGTGGTGGTTCGTGGGCCTATTCTACATTCTTCGCGTGGTGTCTGAAATGAAACAGCTATTTCTCCTCTATGGCCACTTTTGAGCCATCCTGATTTTCGGTTCCCGCGAGACTTGCATGTCAAGAAACGCACCATCGATGTTAAAAACAGCAAAATCCAACTCCTCCGCCATTTTTTGTCGATTTGTCTGAGAGCCTAAAAGCCAAAATTTAACCCAAAACTAAAAAGCAGGAACAATATGATGAATATCAAGGCATTGTTGACGAGAGGTGTTCGAACTGTAACGAAGACTTCTTCTTCTCGTTCCTTTTATTGCTCTCTTTCTACAACCTCCTGTTCAAACGCATCCCGGCCTTCTTCCGGCGTCGTTTCGGACGCGTCTACTGCTGCTGCTGACGTTGACGATGTCGTTCAAGAAGAAGAAGACCTGGACCTGGTGTACTCCGACACCGTTGCTCCCGTTGCTTCTTCGATCCTCAAGCCCGCCATTCCCACTCTCCTCCAGCCACGTGTAGTCGTTTACGACGGCGTCTGCCACCTTTGCCACCGAGGTTGCATCCTAATCTTTTTCCATCTACTTCTTTTTGTCCTCCTCCTAGGGTTTTTTTTTTTCACCCATTTCATATCAACCTTTTTTTTATTTTTATAAATTTTATAATTATTGGATGATGCTTTTTAGTTGTAGTTGTTCCGATGGAAATTGGCATTTGGAAGGGGAAGAAGACATCACGACTTGGCTCTGTTTTAGTGGCAATAGAATTAATTTATAAGCTTTATGTAATTGAAGAACAATTAATCAAATTGAGGTAGCTCAATTTTGTCACAAATATCACATCCGGGTCAATTTGACAACAAGTGGAGCTGATAGTAGTGTGCTACTTTCTTTTAATGCTTCAAGCACCATAACAATGGAAAAATCAAAGTGATTTTCCCCTTACTATTTCTTTCTTTGCAGTAGTTACTTTCTTCAAGACCCCGTCTCCCTTTTCCAGCCCTAAGAACAGTCACATTCTACTCTCTCTCTTTCTTAATAACGTATTTTGAATTTTGATGATACTTTCTCGTTTGGTTTTTGCGTATTGCATTAAATTCTGGGAGTGTATCTTTGGTTTATGATGTAGCGATTTAAGATTCGATATTCTGTGTGTACAGGTGTGAAATGGGTGATTGAAGCGGACAAGTACAGGAAGATCAAGTTCTGTTGCCTTCAATCGAAGGCTGCCGAGCCATACTTGAGTCTGTGTGGTGTTGACAGAGAGGATGTTCTCCGTCGCTTTTTGTTCATCGAAGGCCCGGGCTTATATCACCAAGCATCAACTGGTTAGAACCCTCATCCGCTTGTGTTAGTTACTCAAAAATTTGTCTGATTCTTTGGAGGAGAAACTCTGCATCTAAAAGTGTTTTTTGGGTAAGCTTGGTTTGTTTTTTATGGATTGTGTTTCTAATGAAATTGTCAAAAATCACCTGGGAAGAGAAGAATTAGAGGTTCTCTTTGACCACTTTTTGTTTTTGGGGTCTCCTGGCTAAATCATAATTGGTAAAAGGGGGGATGAAGTTTTTATAATGTTGCTGGAGAATGCTTACCGTATATCAGAATGGATTCTTTATTCTTCTGTGCATGGGTTTGTTCAAGAGAAGCTCTCTTGTTTAAAATTGTGGAAGTCTTTTGGTTACAGCGTAGGCCTCCCCTTCTTATTGTTCCACTCGTTTACAGTGAGGATGATAGAGAACAACTAAATGTGGCCTAAGGTCAACATTTTGAAGTATTAGCATTCTTTATGAATATGCCCAAGTTCTGGACTTAGAATTAATCTGATTTATATTGACTACTGCTGATTACCCTTGGTTCCAAATCTATTTAATTAATGACTTTGTGACGGGCATTGGATATGGCTTTTCTATTATGTAAGCTGTGATACCCCAATCCCATTTTGAGCAAGTATAGGTGGTGAATGGGATCTCATATTACTTGGGAGAGAGAAGTTCTTGCTCTTTAAGGGCTCCAATTGTAACATTGACTTGTCATTTTGGAGTTGGCCCAGATGTGGCTTATGCCTTCTTTGGAGCTTTACAAACGGTAGCAAAGGCAATACCACCTACCAAATGGAGACCTAGGAACAAAAGACCAGGCCTCTTGTGCCTATCCATTAGTAAACAGGTTCCATTGAAGCCCGCATGAATACTAGCCCGATCGCTAAGCCCGATCAGAAGACGTGGGACTTGAACCATGTCAGCTATGATAGTTGCCGGGAACTTAAGGAGGGAAAATTGTGATACCCTATAATGAGTGAGTGTAGGTGGTTGATGGATCCCACATTGCTTGGGAGAGAGAAGTTCTTGCTCTTTACTCTTTATAATGATTTCAAGGGGTACAAATTGTACCATTATCTAGTCATTTTGGAGAATGAGTCAGATATAGCTTGAGCCTTTCTTGGAATGTTACAAATGGAAGGTGAGTGAATATAGGTGGTGAATAAGATCCCATATTGCTTGGGAGAGAAGTTTTTGCTCTCTATAATAATTCCAGGGTGTTCTAATTGTACCATCGACTAGCTCTTTAAGTATGGCCCAAATGTGCCTTGGGACTCCCTTGGGGCGTTTCAAATTGTATCAGAGCCCACGTCGGGAATTTAGATAGGGGAGATTGTGATACCCCGTAGTGAGTGAGTATAGGTAGGTGATGAATGAGATTTCACATTGCTTGAAAGAGAGAAGTTCTTGTTTTTTATAATTATTTCAAGGGGCTCCAATTGTTTCATTGATTAGTCCTTTTGGTGTATGGGCTTACATGTGGCTTATGCATCCCTTGGGGCATTACATAAGCTGGTCTAAAGACCCTCCAAAAAATTGATTCAGATTAACTCACAAGGACGTGTTATTTTATCATCTGCACTTTGTCTATTAGACAGTTTCTTCTAGTAGCTTATGGATAATTCTTGTCATCTCGGGTCTGGTTATGTGTACATCTTCTGTTTTCAAGTTTTTCAGCAAACCCAGATTACTAACTCTTCATACTGGTGTAATCTTTGAACAAAAGATGAGTGGGCAAGCCTCAAAGGTAGTGTCATTGGACCCTGCCTGCAGCTTCTATTTGAACGTTCAGTTGAAACGGTTATATTCCTGGGGATTCATCACTGTTAGATTCCTCAAAATTTTCTTCTTATCGTTCTAACTGATCCCATATTTTTACATTGTAGCAGAAATGCTGTGCTGTATAAGTTCCAAATCAACTTAATCTGTCAGAAAATTTCATGTATCTTAATGACTTGAGATAATTTAGTGGTTTTAGTGCATCATATCACAAACTCAGAACATCACTTAAACTTACGGATGGAATTAGTCTTTGTTTCCTACTTGTCAAAGAAGTTGTTTTATACTCTACTATGTAGTTGTGACAGTGATTATGAAATCTAATTTTTGGAGTATGTAATTGTGCAGCTGCCTTGAGAGTAATGTCATACTTGCCATTGCCATACTCTGCTTTAAGCACGCTAATGGTAGTACCAACTCCACTTAGGGATGCCGTCTACGATTATGTAGCCAAGCGAAGATATGACTGGTTTGGGAAGAGTGAGGACTGTTTAGTTTTGCGAGAGCAAGAGCTGCTTGAACGTTTCATTGATAGGGAAGAAATGATGGATCACAGTCGGTCAGATTTGTAATTAGCTTCTGAAATTGCTATACGTACCCACTTTTTTGCTTGTAGACGATGTCTTTGTTCATATTCTTAAGGAGACGGAGAAATCTGAAGTTGTACATGCGGGGTGTTGTGGAGCAGAGCTGTTTGTTTTGAGTTTTATTACTGGGATTATAGATGATTAGATGCTGCTCAATGCGAATCAAGTTCAATACTTTTGACGTTCTATCAAATGTTACTGTTTTAAATAGGGTTGGCAATATGTGACATGACTTGTGGTGCCTACAAGCACTGCTTGTCTGGTTTGGATTTGACGGAACCTGAAGTGTCAGAACATGCAACACAATGTCACATTTTCGTTCATGACAATTAAGGATGCAGTGCAACTATATACATTTGACAATATGTTGTATTTGCAATTGATAAGTTTTTTTTTTAACAATACACAAGTACCAGAACGTTATATTCCAAAACATAATCATGACTTCATAAATATTCATATATTCAAAACTATACAATTAGTCTGAATCAAAACATATACCGGAGATTGTACTCCATAAGTGTAGACATCAACTAGAATTACTGAGCTAATCACTAAGCCGCTCATGCAGCTCAGCTATGATCTCCAAAATAACGTCTAGAAAATGGAGGATCGACTCTGTTTGCTCCTTGTGCATCCTCTGTAGTCTATTTGACCTCGTTCAATTGTTCAAGTGTTGATCCTCTATCTTTTGACATATCGCCTATTATTCTGGAGAGAATGGTAGTTGAGACTACCATAATGATATTATAAAATCTCAACAAGTAAAATTCCTAAACTACCAACAGTATGAATAGGCATGCATGACAATAAACGACATGTATGCTTATGACATAGATTTAAAACATGCAGGACATGACTTGAAAGTAACATCACTTGATATAGAAATAACATGACTTAACTTGAACGTGGCATGACTTGACATGAATATGAGACCTTGTTAATATATATGTGTTTGTTTACGTAAACTGTGTATGCTTCACAACTCTCCAAGGGCTATGTGCTCTTGTCGATACCATCACATCACAAGCATTTACGCTAGTTGTGAGTACGTGTTAAATGTTTTATATAAACACTCAGGCAGTACGAACTAACCCCAACAAGAGTATTTAGTGTGTGATACTTAGCTAGTACAAATTAACCATTACAAGAGTATTCCTTCTCACTAGTTCGAATTAATAATTACCATGGGTTAAGTGCTTGTAAAAAAAGTTCGGCACCATCGGCTTTGGATACCTTGACTTCACTTTGGAAATCAGTTATTTAGGTCTCATTTGAAGCCTATTGACTATACTTTGTCAATTCAGGTAGAGGTGTAAAAAAAAATCGAAAAACTGATTGAACCGAACCAAACCGGTGGGTTCGGTTTGGTTTTTAAGTGGTCCGGTGTGGTACTAGTTCTTAAGAATCAAAACCAATTCTAAACCGGTGCGATATCGGTTTTCATATTTTGAAAACCGGTTTAAATAGAACTAGACCAGTTTATATATTTATAATTTTTTAAATTATATATAATTTTTTATATTATAAAATATATATTATATACTAAATTGCTAATTAATATAATATGAAATTATAATTTAATTATTTAATTCTATTAATCTTATAACATAAAATTAATATAACATGTGATATAATATAAAATTAATCATGGTATAACATATAAATTTTAATCTTATAATATAAAATTTATATAATATAAAATCTTATTATACGTAAACGTTATATTATTATTATGGGTGCTACCCGCCCCCTACCGGATGGGGCCACCCATTCCCCACCTCTCGGCCCTGCATGGGGAGGGGGGGGTGGGAAATTTTTTCCCGTACCCTGCCCCCGTACATGCTGGGGCGGGGTACCCTGTCCAGTTCAGTAATCTAGGTCGAAAATGGCCCAGAAACAAATTCAAACCTGTTTTTGGGCCATTTTGGGCCTAGAATTTAACTAAAGAAATAAATAAATTTAAAAAATGCAATGAAAAAATAAATTATATAGATAAAACTATTAACTATATACTAAGTTTCAACTAATACTATTAATCATTAACTAATAATCATCACTAAAGCACTAAACTATTACAATTATTCAAATTAAGAGAACTAATAAACTATTACAATATTACAAACTCATCTAAAATTAGTAAATATTACAAATGGTACTATTAACCATTGTAACAATATTACAATTAATTGTAAATTAACAAAATCATAACATTTCAATTTGATCAATTTAGGGTGGCGGTGAGTTCACTAAATTGTGTCAATTGTTGTGAGACTGATAATCGAGATTATAAAAGTTATAAAACTTGCAATATTAATAAGTTAAAAATAAAACAAATTAGAATTATAAAATTATAAACATGAAACAAAATTTTAAAATATAAAATATTAAAAGTACTAACCAAGATGAGATTGGGTCATTGGGATGAAGATGAGCATAGATCATTGGGTTCTTAGGATTAGGATTCGATTTCGGCATATGTATATTCAATATTGAGAATATAAAAGCTAAAAAATATACAAGAAAAATAATTAGATACTAAAATATTATATAAAATTATAAATACAAAAAATAATTAAAAGAAAAATTGTGCAAACCATGACAATGGTGGGTCCAATACACACAAGTCATACTGCATCGAAGGTAGCCGTAGACGCCGTCTCATGTATCACTACAACAATTAAATTTGAAATTAATAACGATTAAATGAAAAGAAATAAATTAAAATAAGAAATTAGAAAATGAAATTCAATTCCCACGATTCATCGATTACCAGATCCAAGCTAATCATCACCCTCCTCCTCGACGTCGGTCTCCTCATACTTAAGAACATTCGGAACATGAATTGGAGTTCCCGTAATCCAATTCTTCTTACAAATCAAAGCCTTCACAGTCATAGGAGTTAAAGAACTCCGGAATGAATCCAATGCGTGCCCTCCACAATCAAGATGAAATTCATTCCAATTATACAAAAATGGAATTAAAATAAGTATTTATTTTATGATATGCCCTGTCAGACAGCTTGAACGTGACCAAGTCAGAAATGGGTAACCACTAACCCTAAATTAATTTAGGGTTTCAAAAAATACAAACCAAAAAAAAAAAAAAATCAAAATCACAAAGACAGATTCACACACAGTCACACATCAGTTCATCAATCATCAACGATTCAAACCACATGCACAATCAAGTCTCCACAGCACACAATTCACAAAATTCCATCCTCTATCTCCGATTAAACCACATCCTTCCTCCAATCTCTATTCCATAAATCACAAAAAATAAAACTTTTTAACCAAGATTCTTACATTCGGCGACGGAGACGAAGACGGAAGGCTATGGCGACGGCGTAATTTGCTAGTTCTTCGACGGCGATGGACTATGGAGAATCGAAGATGCAGATTGCAGAGAAGGAGCGAGACTCAGAGAGAGAGAGAGAGAGATTCAAAGTGGGTGAACTGAGCTTGCCCCGGGGGGGGGGGTGAGGGATCTAAACAAATAACGCAAAGACTCCGTTTTGCCATTGATAAAACGGCGTCGTTTCATTATTTGTTATTAAGTTAAAAAACACAAGCATGAAACGACGTTGTTTCATGCCTGGGCTTTTTTTTATATATATATATAAATACTTATATATAATTATATATATTATGTATGTGGGGCGGGGCGGGTGTCACCCCTATCCCGCCCTCGCCTTGGGTGCCAGATGCGGGCAAGGCCACCCACCCCCCGTCCCCCGCATCTGACAGACGGGGTAATCCGCCCCGCCACATGGGAGCAGGGCGAGGCCTCACTACCCACCCCTAATTATTACTAATATATATAATCCATAAAACGGAAAAAATCGGACCGGACCGAAACCAGACAAATCGAAAGTTTTGATTTCAATAGTGAATCGGTCCGGTGTTGGTTCTTAAAATTTTAAAACCGGTGTATACTGGTTCGGTTCTAAAATATATAAAATGGACCAAACCAGACCGGTTACATCCCTAAATCCAAGGGATTCCACATCTAATTTAAACCTTCAGCATAAAGAAGGAAGTTCCACTAAAATAATCCTTCATTCTAGCATTGGAGTTGTGATAAAACATAACAATTCATGCATGACTTAGAAATATTTTTGTGAAATGCTTGTATGCTTATGATGTGGCATTCATGGCATGTAACATAAAATTATATAACAGATGACATGTAACTTAACAAGGTGACATTGCATTCATGGAATGTAACAGATAAATATGTAACAGATGACATGGAATTCATGTAACAGATGATGATATGAGATTCATGTAACAATAAACATGTAATGTATGACATGGCATTCTTGTAACATATAAACATATAACAGATGACATGGCAGTTGTGTCGCTATAAATGTGTAATAGATGACATGGCATTCATGTAGTACATAAACATGTAACAAATGACATGGCATTCGTGGAATAGATAAACATATAATAGAAGACATGGCATTCGTGTAACAGGTAAACATATAACAGATGATTAATGGAGTGATATGGTATATTATAACAGTTACAATAAACATAAGTGACATGAATATAAATCATAGTAGCCTTACCACTATATATAGTTAAAAATATTGAGAGTAATTTACTATCTAACTTATAAATAAACATATGATTCATGACATCATGATCGTGACATGTGATAGATATTTATGCTTGATATACATAACAACATGGCATGGCATAACATAATTCAATTTAATAAACTTAAAGGAAACATGAACATTACTGGCATGGATCTTGCTACCATATATACATAAGCATACTATAGATAAGTTAGAGACTAATTTATAGTTGTGTCGCTTAACGTAAAGTGAAGCGTAAATGAGTGCGAACTGAAGTTAGAATATCTCATTAAATTCTTAATAGTCTAGTAAATAACTTGATTCAGAGAGATAACCCTCAAAAACATAAAACTTACTAACTTATGGCTAAAATTGCAAAATTACGCCTCTACTTGTAGGAAATTATAATTTTGCCCCTAAAATAATGATTTTGCATATGAACTCCAAAACTTACCAAAACTTATATTCATTGTTTAAATTTTATCCTAAATTCAAATATCAAAGAAAAATTTAAAACAAATTACAACCATGCCAAACATCACTTGGTCGATTCATCCTTAGGCCAAAAACTTCACTTTTGTTGCTACTTGACCTTCCAACATACTAGCATGCTTAAATCTATTTTATCAACTCTCATAAATCATATCTTATGTTTTAAAATCATGCAAAAACATCAAAATACACATTTCATAAAAACTTAAACTTATCATAACAAGGAAAATGCCAAAACATCAAAACTAGGTTAAAATGAACCAACTTTGGATGTTCTTGGTCTAACACTTTCAAATCAACTTCAAGGACTCCAAAAGTCCATAAACACTCTCCTGAAATGTACATCATCCAAACCTAAGTGATATTATGCTTGACTAAATAACCAAAAATCACAAAATACAACCTACACATTCGGTTTGCATTAAAAATATAAAACCATATATAACATGCTTTAGCCTTAGAACAAAGTGACTAGATCCTTGATTTTTATACAGTAAATCTTCAAATAACAAAATCATATACCTCATATTCAAGTTCTAACTTGATCGAATCATTAAATCTAGCATGTCATGGAAAACATCTCATCCAAACAAATCTTCATATTTGAGAGCCTCTAGATTGAGTTTAAACCAGACTCTTGCATGTTTAACAACATTCTAGCAAATATCTAAACCGATATTATCAAAAAAATATTCTTGATACAAATAAAATCCTTAAGAACCACGTATATGAAAATCGAAGCCCTAAGATCAAGTTTCTAAAACCAAAATCACAACCTAAGCCAAAACTGTTTTGAGCTGTATGGTTTCTATCACTTTGAAGTCAAAAAAATCACTTTCAAAAATTACTAACATGCTTTGAATCCAATTCTATCTTACATATAAATGTGTTAGAATTTCACCATTGCAAGATATACCCATCATTTCACCAAAAAGTTAACAAAACTTTCAAAACGCCACACAAACATCAAAACTGTCAGCACCTAGACCTTCCCATCATCCAACCAAGCTTTCACCCATCAAAACTCCATGAAAAGTTCACCAACACACACCCAAATAAACTAGATTCAATATAGAAAAAAAATATAAGAGGACTGACCCATAGGAAATACTCATAAAGGGCTTGGAATGTAAGAACCTAATTGCCCAGAAAAACTGCCTCTCAACTCTCTCTCTATTTGCTCTAGGAAAACAAGTGAAAAGTGGTTTAAGTGTGAAATGAAAATTGTGAGAGGCATGGGGTGTATAGTAGGGGATGACTTAGTGGTTAATTTGTGACACTTTAATGGGAGAGTTTTCTCGTGCAAGTGGAGGAAAAAAGGCTGAAGTGAGGGCTAGAAATACTACCGAATGGGTGGGGCTAGTTTGTAGGCTTTTTTACTTGCCAGCAAGCCACTATATGTGGTTGATCCTGAGGTGGCATGACACCCTAAGTATGGTATTGTAAGAGGGAAGAATTTTGTCCAAGAAGCTTAGCCTAAGTTAGGTTTTCTGATGGACTAAAAAGGGCCTAACCGAAATGCACTTAGTTTGGGGTCTAGTAAGGGTTTTGGTCAATGCTTAGTTCAAATCAAACTTTTCTTGGTTAAATGAAATTAACAAGATATAAGGGAGTGGTTACGGGTGTCTGAGTTTATAATTGAGTGGTTAATTGTGTGAGGAGGTGATTTAACCAAATGATAAAATACAATCAAAACCGAGTGGTATAAGGGTTGGAAACCAAGTTTAGGGTTTCGGCCATCACACGGGGTTTAGGGTTTCAGTGGGATTCCAATGGTTTGAGATTTCATTAGGGTTGAAATAATCTTTTAGTTGACCAAATAGTGTTTGATTTGGTGGAATAATGTTTGGTGTAAGAGGCATGATGGTATGGCTGAATCACACTCAATTTCATCACATTTGTCCTCCACTTGTCATGTGTCCTAAGATTTCCAAACGGATGGCTAGGATTGTGCCACATGTCTAACTAAAAAGTAATCCTAATGATTTTAAGTGGATTTAGACATCTTACATGGCGATTTCACAGTTGTTTGAACCAATTGCCATGTGGCGCTCCCTCGAAGGGTTACCATTCACCCAAGAAACTCAAAATTTTTTATTGCACCATAAAATCTTAAATATTTTTACGAGTCTAATGGTGCAATTCATTTAAAAAAATTATACGCCTAAGTGCCTTAATTAAATCAAAAACCAAATTCCGTCTTCATAACAGACCGAGATCCGATTACGTTACGGACTAAAACCTCATTGATTGCTTGATTCATCATGATGTTTCTAATGTCTAAAGAAATTCTTTGCTTTGAATTTCTTTCGGGTCGTTACACAACCCGTGAACCCAACATGAACATAACAAGAAATTAGTGGATTTGGATTTGGTATAAATGAGATTAGTTTAAAACGGGTTGATCTATTAAGACACGATTAATAAATGGATCAATAATGGGTCAACCCACAATAACTCATTTAAATTTTATTTCAAAATTACAATTTTATTTTTGTTGGGTTATAATCTTGATATTTCTCAATATGCTTATGTTTTTATTATTAGGATTGTAATTTTGGACTTATGCTTGTATTTGTTATTATTGGATTTGTAATATTGGTTTTATTATAGGTTAAATTTTGAAAAATATTGATATTTTTTGTTAGTAGTTAGTCTAGTTTTTTTAGAAATATTGTGGCTACTAATAAATATAGATTTTAGTTTTATGTGAAATTTTGTTATCAAGTCAAATAAATAATGCGGATTAGTTCAACCCATTTACATGAAACAGATTGAAATGAATCATATCATGTTGACCAATTTTTAATTAATTATTAAACGAGTTAAAAAGGTGACACGACATAACACTTTATTTAAATGGATCATGTTAAGATTTGAAGGTATAACCCGTTTAGTTTAATGGGTCGGATTGGGAAATATTATGGCTACTAATAAATATAGATTTTAGTTTTATGTGAAATTATGTTAATCAAGTCAAATAGATAATGCGGATTAGTTCAACCCATTTACATGAAACGGATTGAAATGAATCATATCATGTTGACCAATTTTTAATTAATTATTAAACGAGTTAAAAAGGTGACACGACATAACATTTTATTTAAATGGATCATGTTAAGATTTGAAGGTATAACCCCGTTTAGTTTAACGGGTTGGCCCATATAGTCAAATGCCTATGACTGCACCAAATTGGTTTTGGACCGATTTCATTTCTTAAAAATCGGTACCAGACGAACCCACCCCTAGCGAACGCAAATTGCGATCTCTAGTTTTAAATGTCTATTATTTTTTTGTTGCCTTCTACGTTGATTGCAATCATTGTACTTGAATTAATTGGTTGAATCCAAAGTTTTGAATTCCGTTCTGATTAAGGCATTGGAATGGAATATTTTGGTACCGGTACGTCTCAATGTACCGTTTCGGGATAGATATTATACAGATAAATTTTATATTAGAAATTTTCACAAAACACACAACAATGAGAAACACAACCAAATACAATAGTGGAAACAATATTTTCTAGTTTCTGCACAAAAAACACCATTTTTTTTATAAGTGATCAACAAATAATCGCGGGAGCTAAAAATCAATACAAAACTCAAGGACTGATTCTTCTTAGCCGCCTCCTCTTCATCTTTCAAAAACTGAAATACTTTTTAATATATCACCAGGAAAGAAAGCAATCTATAACATTTCATGCTTTAAGTACTGAAATACTCGAGAATTCTTTCCTATATGCATCGTTGTTAAATCTAGAGTTGTCTGTATTCACACATGTTCCATTTCCCACCTCAACTTGAGTGGTGTTGACGCCACGCCAGTAAATGTCTATCAATAATTGGGCATAAACTTACATCTCTGCATTATCAAATTGAAAACATCTCAAAATAAAATAAAATAAACTGAGGCTTGTTTCTAAATTCTCTTCACTAATACTCTTTTTTTTTTTAATATCTATTTTGGGACCCCTGTATGAGAATTTTTATTTGAATTTTCTAAATTCTCCTCACTAATCAAAACAGACCATCCACTACGTATTCCAGTCATTAAATATGTTCTAATATACTTTTTGAGACCCAAACAATCAAAATAATGAAATCACAATAACATATTAAGAATCATACTTATGTTGTCTGAGAGGTGATCATGTTATATTACAGTTGCCCGGTCCCCATTATTGCGGACGAGAAAATCCCTCTCCTTGAAAGAGAGAAGCGAAATCAGATCATGAGAATTGCAGTCAACTTCAACGTTAGCCATGCCTTTCGTCTCTCAATTTGAGTATTTGCTCTACTTTTCTGCTGATTCGAATTTTGTTTTGAGGACCATACTAGAAACAGATGGAGTGTGGCTAGGGATTCGATTTTGAGAACCTGATTTTGCAAGGGAGAGGGGAGAAAAAGGGATAAGTCGACCCAAAATCGATCGAAATTTGACCCGAGACGGAATAGGTACCTACCTCGTGCCAGTTACTATTCCAGCACGAAAAATTCTGGCCGAAACGAAATGATTTTTGAAACTTTGGTTGAATCTGTTAGGATGGTGATTGAGTGTTGATGGTTGGCATGTTGTGAAGAAGAGTGTATTACAGTGCTGGGATTAATCGAGTTAGTTGCAAGTAGAAGTTAGTTAGAATCATATGAAGTGCACGTGTTCATTAATAGTTGTTAAGTCTGTTTTAGCCTTACTTACAGATAGGAAGTTACGATATTACCCTTTCTTGTAATAGAAATAACTAACTCATTTTCACATGAGTTTTTGTATAAATACCTACGGAATGTAATGAGGAAATCATCTGAAGTATTATACAGAATCATTTTCTTGGAGGTTCTAATCCCTGGAATGATCAGAAGTGTTTCTTTCTTCATTTCTTCTTCAAGTTATTAGTTTACTGTAACAAAGTGGCACCAGAGCAGTCGATTCTTGAAGATATTGTGCCTGCGCAATTATTGGGTTCAAGATGGCAGAGGGTACGAGATACAAAGATTTGGTGAAGTTGATTTTGGGCTTAAGACAATCGCAAGAATAGCAGCAGAAAAGGGTCTAGGACCAGTAGAGAACAGTTGAAGACCATCAAGGTGCTTTGGAAGAACTAAGTACCAAGATGGATTTGTTGTTGGAGACTGTTTATGGAGGAAGAGTGGGTTCAAGAAATGGAAGTAACAAGCGTGAGGAGGAAAACTTTGTAGTTCCTTTTAGAGGTGTCAAGATTGAATTCCCAAGGTTTGATGGTGAGAACCCAACAGGATGGATTTACAAGGCAAATCATTACTTTGCCTTACATCCCATGCCTGATGGTCAGAAAGTTTTAATGTCTTCTTTTTACATGGAGGGCAGTGCTTTAGTTTGGTTTCAAGATGCGGAGGAAACTGGCAATTTCAGCACTTGGGAAGCATTGGTAGCAGCCTTGCAACTAAGGTTTGGTAGTTCTTCCTATGACGAATCTATGGAAGCCATTACTAGACTTAGGCAAACTGCTTCTGTTGTAGCATACAAGTCTCAAGTCGAGGTAATTTCTAATCGACTGATAGGGTTATCTAAAAGCTATAAATTGAGTTGTTTCTTAAGGGCTAAGAGATTAAATAAGGCTACCAATTAGAATGCTGCATCCACAGGATTTAAATTTTGCTTTTAGATTGGCTAAAATCCAAGAAGAGTACATTAATAGTACTCGAGGAAGCTTTAGAAATGTAATTGGACAACATTCCTCTCACGTGTCACATTTTGTAGGAGGTAATGCCTCTAATCCTCTAGGGACAAATGTGACAACAAACTCTGTTTTTAAGAAAGAACCTTATGTTGGAAACAAATGAGGAAATTTAGGAGCAACTTGCCTTTTCAAAAAGTTTCTCCAGCAAAAATGAATGAAAGAAGAGATAAAGGGTTGTGTTATTTTTGTGAGGAGAAATGGAATTCATCTCATAAATGTAAAAGGGCTAGAATTTACCTGATGGAAGGTATGGATCTATGTTTAGAAGTTAGTGAAAATGTCCATGAGGAGCTGGTGGATATTGACAATTCTGAGGAGTTTAAGTTGGAGTGTGAGATGCCTGAGATTTCCTTGAGTGCCATAGTTGGTTCTTTGAGTCCAAGAACCATGGGGATCAAGGGAAAAGTCAAAGGGTGCCTTGTCATTATCTTGGTAGATACTGGCAGTACTCATAACTTCCTTAACCCAATAGTGGCCAAGAAAGTTGAGATGTATGCAAATATAAAGGAGCAGATCGAGGTTCGAGTTGCAAATGGGGAAAGAGTAAGAAGTGAAGGGTTGTTACAAGAGGTTCAGTTTTAGATGCAAGGCACTGAATTTGTGAGTCATTTTTTCTACTTTCACTGGGTGTCTGTGATGCTGTTGTGGGAATGCAATGGTTGATTACATTGGGGTCTGTCTTGTGGGATTTTAATAATCTCACTATGACTTTTGAGGTTGATTAAAAAACCTGTGATGTTGAAGGGTTTAAGCCCTAATAGGCCTGAGTTGGTGGAGGAAGTCCAATTTTGTCAACTGTCTGCAGTTGAGAGGATGGGATTTTTTTTACAGATTGTTTCTCAGGAATCTGTTAAAAAATTGTAGGTTGTGGATCCAAAAATTGAAGAGGTGTTGCTGAAATTTCCAGGAGTGTTTGAGGAACCTAAAGGGTTGCCTCCTAAAAGGAGTAAGGACCACCAAATTAATTTGAAAGAAGAGACTCAACCTATATTTGTTAGACCATACAGATATCCCTTTTATCAAAAGTCTGAAATTGAGAAAATAGTGCATGAGCTCTTGACTACTGGGGTGATTCGAAATAGCCAGTCCCCTTTTTCTTCTCCTGTACTTTTGGTAAGGAAGTCAGATGGACCATGACATATGTGCATGGACTATAGGGCTCTCAACAAAGAAACTGTTAAAGATAGTTTCTCATCCCTGTGATAGATGAACTCTTGGATGAACTTTTTGGGGTTACAATTTTCTCGAAATTGGACCTCAGATCAAGTTACCATCAGATTAGAGTAAGGGAAGAAGATACAGAGAAGACAACTTTCAGAACACACCAAGGCATTATGAGTTTTTGGTTATGCCTTTTGGCTTAACCAATGCTCCAGCAATTTTCCAATGTCTCATGAATGAGGTTATCTCAGCCTTACCTTCGAAAGTTTGTTATAGTTTTCTTTGATGACATTCTTGTCTATAGAAAAACTGAGAAGGACCATTTACAACACTTGTTTTTGGTGTTGGACACCTTAGCAAAAAACACATTATTTGTTAAGAGGAGTAAGTGTCATTTTGGTTGTAAGGAGATTGACTACTTGGGCCATTTGGTCTTTGCAGAGGGGGTTAAAGTAGATCCCTCTAAGATTAAAGCCATGATTGAATGGTCATGGCCCAAAAACATTAAGTCCTTGAGGGGTTTCCTTGGATTGACTGGTTACTACAGAAAGTTTGTGAAGGGATATGGTATTATAGCTGGCCCACTCACTCAATTGTTAAGGAAGGATTCTTTTGTATGGGGACCCGAGGCTCCTAAGGCATTTGAAGCCTTAAAGTTGGCTATGACTAATCCTCCTGTATTAGCTGTGCCAAATTTTTCTAAAAAATCTTTAATTGAATGTGATGCATGTGATAAGGGAGTGGGTGCTGTGTTGATGCAAGATGGGAAACCCTTGGCTTATTTGAGTCAAGCTTTGAAAGGGAAGTAATTAGATTTTATCTACCTATGAAAAAGAACTATTGGCATTGGTATTGGCAGCTAAAAAATGGAGGCATTATTTGCTTGGAGGCACCTTTGTGATTAAAACAGACCAGAAAAGTTTGAAGTTTCTGCTAGAACAGAAAATTGGAACTCCTTCACAACAGAAATGGATTAGCAAGCTTCTTGCTTATGACTTCAGGATTGAGTACAAGAAGGGGAAGGATAATGTAATTGCTGATGTTTTATCTAGAAGAGAAAAGGGCTCTGATTCAGAGTTTTTGTTGGCTACTATAACAGTGCTCGATCCCATTTGGTTAGAGGAATTATAATCTTCTTATTTGCTAGACAAGGAAATATCTGACATTTGTGGGAAGCTACAGAAAGGTTCTTTATCTACTTCTGAGTTTGAGATGAAGAATGGCTTGCTATTTAAGAAGGGGAGGTTATTTTTGTCTGCTTCATCTCTACTTAAAAACTAGATTCTCCATTTTGTTCACAATAGTGCTGTGGGAGGCCATTCGGGGTATCAAAAGTCTTTGTAGAGGCTTAAAGCAGATTTCATATGGGCTGGTATGAGAAAAGATATGAAGAAATTATTAGAGAATGCTCTATATGTCAGAAGTGCAAAATAGAAAACTTGCTTCCAGCAGGCTTATTACAGCCTTTGCCAATACCAACTTCTTCATGGAGTGATATCTCCATGGATTTCATTGAGGCCTTACCACCATCAAAGGATTTTTCTGTAATATTTGTAGTGGTAGACAGATTTACTAAGTATGCTCATTTCTTGCCATTATCTCACCCCTATACAGCTGTTACGGTTGCTCAGTTATTCATTACACAGATTTTCAAGTTGCATGGGATGCCCAACACTATTGTAACTGATAGGGATGTGGTATTCACTAGTAGTTTTTGGAAGGAAATTTTCAAGCTTCATGGCTCGAAGTTGAACTTTACCTCAGCCTACCATCCTCAATCTAATTGTCAAACTGAGATAGTAAACAAGGCAGTACAACAATACCTGAGGTGTTTTGTGTTTGAAAGACCAAAACAGTGGGTTCATTGGCTACCTTGGGCAGAATATTGGTACAATACTTCTATACATTCTTCCACAATAATAACTCCCTTTGAAACTTTGTATGGCAGACCACCCCCTTCCTTGTTACAATATGTAGCTAGCACAACACAGAATCATACTGTGGATTCTGAACTCAGATCGAGGGAAGAGATTTTGGGAATTCTTAAAAAGAATTTGTTAGCTGCCCATTCCAGAATGAAGCGGTATTATGATAACAAGCATATTGATAGACAATTTATTGTAGGAGATATGGTCTATTTGAAATTACAGAAGTACAGACAGAAGAGTGTTGCAGCCATTCCTTATCCTAAGTTGGCTCCTAGGTTTTGTGGGACATTCAAAGTTTTAGAGAAAATTGGTGAAGTTGCTTATAAACTGGAATTGCCTCCTGATGCTGTTGTACATCCAGTTTTTCATGTTTCCATACTTAAGAAACATGTGGGTCCTGATGGGAATGTGTCTCATTCGATTCCTTTTATTGATGTTCATGGGTGTGTTAGAGTTGAGCCAGAATGTATCCTTGAAAGAAGAATGACACCAGTCAACAACTAGCCCTTCATCAAGTTGCTTGTGAAGTGGAGAGGAGCACCTCAAGAAGATTCTTAGTGGGTACCTGTAGAGCAGCTTAGATTCCAGTATCTTGACCTTGTAGTCAAGGTCTTTTGAAGGGGAGGGAATTGTTAGGATGGTGATTGAGTGTTGATGGTTGGCATGTTGTGAAGAAGAGTGTACTACAGTGTTGGGATTAATCGAGTTACTTGCAAGCAGAAGTTAGTTAGAATCATATGAAGTGCACATGTTCATTAATAGTTGTTAAGTCTGTTTTAGCCTTACTTATAGATAGGAAGTTACGATATTACCCTTGCTTGTAACAGAAATAACTAACTCATTTTCACATGAGTTCTTGTATAAATACCTACGGAATGCTATGAGGAAATCATCTGAAGTATTATACAGAATCATTTTCTTGGAGGTTCTGATCTCTCGAATGATCAGAAGTGTTTCTTTCTTCATTTCTTCTTCAAGTTACTAGTTTATTGTAACAGAATCACTGGTAGTTTATATCGCAGTTAGCAATGAAGTTTTCTAACTCAACGCTCCAAACTTTTTGTCACGTGGAGAATTTGTATAATTTCAAGTTGTAAACCTAAACTATCAAAATTATTAATTTGTATTTTAAATTACTCCAGTTTTTCAATTTGCGCATCAAACTATCAAATGACATTACTCTTTACTTCTAATATACAAGACTGGCATGCCATCGGGTGGATATTATAAATTACAAAGAAAGCCTGCCCAAAAACTCTTTTTCCCTCTCCCTCTTTCTCTCTCTCTAACAAAAAAGTGCAAGAGTTGTCTAATAGTGCAAACCAAGTTCGGTAGACCCTCCTATATACAGCATGCTCATGCAAACTCTGTTCACGGCTCACAGATTTCTTTCATGTGGTTCAAGCCAAGGAAATCCCAGGAAATCAAACACCTCTTTCTCTGTCTCAAATTTCAAACTTGCACTAGGTCTTGTGCCCTGCGAGTGTGGATGGGACGATACATGCTTACGCTAAATGAACTGCGGAAAAAAGGAAAATAGGCGTTTATAGCAAGCACCTACAAAGCAAAGTCATTACCCGTTTACCGCCTGAACTGTAAGTAGCTGGAAACAGCCCTGTATCATCAAGCCGGAATCCTTTAGATTCTGCCAGCAATCTCATCCTGCAACCAAGCATCAAGCAGAATAGTATAAAGTTTTACTCAACCATGGATTGTTTTGAATTTATTAAAAAATATATAAATAAATAAATTTCATGAATGAGCCAGTAACAAATGTGGTTTAACTGCAAGGAAAAATTTAATAAAGGCATTTAAAAAGAGAAGCAGATGAAGTATGTAGCACAGGAAAGTGCATCAATTGGTAGGGGGGAAAAGTAAGGTGCGGGGTATGGTTCTGAAGAACTCGGCATCAGTCTGTTAGCAACAAAGTAAAGCAAAGCTTTTCAGTAGTTCTGAGTGAAGCTAGTTGCTTGTTTCTGTTTATGATAAGCTGTCTTTCCAAGATATTTTAGGTTAAGCAAATTTTTTTCATAGTATATCACCTAACAGATACATGTATTGAAACCAATAAAACCCTATGCAGAGAGATGTTTTGTGAACTTTTGATTCCATGAAAGGAAACCGTTTCGTGAACCTGAAAATTTAGTTAACTACAGACTCAGTCTTTTATTAAAAAAAAAACATACCTCCTATTCAAGACGTCATTCCCTGTCCACGCGATTAGTCCAAATGCATAAATGTCTCTTGGGAATACCTACAAGTGCAATATAGACATTAAGTATCAGGAAATCAATTGTATACATTTTTGCAATTCAACATAACACAACTAAAACCTGTATAGAGCCAAAGGTGGTCTCTTAATCATAAAAACCAGAAGTTGACTTAAAGAATTAACATGAAAAGACATTTATTCCTGTTAACACTAGTAATAAAATTGCATGGGGTGTTCAAAGATAAGAGAAATGGAACAGTAGAGGTTTCTTCCCATTGTGTTACTAGAGGCTAAGAAACCCAAAACTCAGAGAATCCTCCCAGAAATAGCCAACGATGCATTGGGATATGGGGTTAAACATATAAGTAAATCACCAGTAGATATACAAGTGTTGATGTCTGTTCTGGTCATTTTTTACAGGATACCACCTTAAAATCTATTCGGTGGCGTAGCTCACGTCCAGGATATGTGCATAGTCCGAAGTATGTGTCAACACCATGATCAGTACCCTGTGCACAATTTGCATAAAGAAGTTAATGGATCATATCACTGCAAGTCTGAAACATAGAAAGATACATGCATGACAGATAAGCAGAAGGAAATGGCTTAAAATACACATAAATTTTCTGCAGATATGATTCTTTTCTTTCTTCTTTCATTTTTCCTTTCTTTTTGGAAGTCTAATTTACAGATGATTGAGTTAAGAAAGTTTGGCAATCTTTTACTTTTTCTTCTTTTAAGTCTTCTTTTCAACCAAAAGAGAAATGATACTTGGACGGTATATAAAATGACAAGTTATTTTGTTATCCCATTTATCATAGACTATATAACTCAAAATATACTTTTCTGACTTTATAACTCAAAATTTATTTTGTTTCCAACATGTGACTGGAACTACTTAAAATGGAATCAGACAAGTGTTGGAGGATCAATTATTCTAAAAACTTAAACTTTTCTTTTTATCAGTAAAAGATAGATATTATATATATGAATGAAATAGGCATAGCCTTTGTACACAGGAAGTATACATAAGAACTCTGAATTACATTCTAAAAACGATAAATGAAAGACAAGAAATCCTGAACATTATCTCCATGTAAAAAAAAAAAAGCTTAAACTTAAAAGCACAACTCCAACAATACATATCAAGCTAACACAATTGGCACCACCTTGCCTTTATATGTGCAGCCAGAATCTGCACATGGAGCCCAGAAACAGAAACAAAAGCAAACAAGTTTCCTAGGACTCAAAACAGATGTTTCATAGGGAAGACAGACTTTGATACCATGTTAAAGAATCAATAATCATAAAAGCTTAAACTCATAGGAACTCGGCCCCACAATGTCTATCAAGTGAAGACACTAACCGAACATCACAATGATTCATTTTCCATAACTGCATAATCCAGTTTGCAAAAACAAACTAATAGTGGTCAATGTGCACAAGGTTTAGAAAGAAAGGCATTCAAAAAGTAGATATTACCTAATTAAAAAAAAAAAACCCTTCTCATACACAACATAGCATCCAAGAAATGAAAACCTCGTAAAGAAACAATCAAACAAAAAATTACCTCCTCGCTGTGTGTACTGAAAACCAAATCCTCTCTTAAGAACTTCATATCCTTTAAACGCTTGACATATTTTGATAGAAAACCTCTATGACTGTAAGTTCAGAGCATATTAAACCAAAATTTCATAACTAATACCACACACATACTGTTACAAAGCAGGAAGACAGTGTAAGTATAAAAGAGTATAAAAATAGTACCGGGGTGACAAAAAACAAAAACAATAACGTTAAAAAAATGTCAGCAAGAAGCTACATCAATTAAATAAGAAGCATGTCAATGAACCAGAACAAAGAATTGCAAACACTCCAGCAAATGAAGGTCAATGCAATTTTGTTTTTTGCCAATATTGAATTTATGATCTCTCATCATTTAAAAAAAAAAAAAAAAAAAAAGCTCTCATTGAACCTTGTATGCTGCAGAAAAACTGTGTTGACACTTGGAGATATCTAGTAATACAATCTATTCACATGGGGAACCAAGATTGGCCAGATGTATGGCGGATGGTCAAAAGCAAATAAGGTCCATGAATAAATGTCTTATATTTCTCTCAAATGGACCACAAAATTTCTTCAACCATCTTTTTTATTTATATCAGTACATCTCTTATGATCTTGTTTTTCTAAGAGCATCCTCATTAGCTTGGCCAAATGCATATTCAAAATTTAGCCAATATCACACTTTTTTGCATTTGCCTATTCCATTTAAATTCAATCCCCACATTGGATTAGCCATTCACTCTCTATATAATAATAAAATATTATTAAATTAATAATTTTTTTATTGAATTTATTTGTATCACATTTTATAATTCTACCAATTTAATATTAATAATAATTATATTCTAATTAAATTAATATTAAAAAAAATCATATTTTCAAAAGTCATTTAATGCTAATGACAAAAAATATTTGATTAAACTCATCTAAAATTCTATCTAAATTCTTAATTACAAACCAAATAGTATTTTTATTGGAGTGAGAAACTAATAATTTAATGTTTGCTTGGAGAGAGAAATTAATATTTTAATGTTTGGTGAATCAATAGTAGTTATCCATATTTGGCCAACCACTATAGCAAAAGTCTATCTTATTTTAGATTTGGCCAATCCAATGTTGGGTGTTTTTTACATCTGTAAGAACTATGGACACCACCTATCTCCACATTGGTATGATATTGTCCACTTTGGGCCCAAGCCCTCATGGATTTGCTCTTGGGCTTTACCCCAAAAGGCCTCATACCAATGGAGATATTTGTCCATCCTTATATACCTATGATCCTCCCCACTTCTAGCCAATGTGGGACTTTGGTCGTATACCCAACAATCCTCCCCTCGAATAAAGGACCACCGAGCCACCCCTCAAACAATCATCCATCCGTCCACTCTCCCAATCAGGATTTTTCACTCCAGTGCGTTGGAAGCACACGCCTTACATGAAGTACCACCTGCTATCTCGAGAGCTTTGTTCTATCCCAGATCAACTCCTCTTCATCGTCATGAAGAATCCAGAGCACACCATCTGTCCAATAGAGCTCATCCACGGATCCCATCGTAAGCAAACCGGGGCCCACCACCTTCGTTCGGCATTCCGAGGATTTATCCACCATGGCTAATTCTGGGGCATGGCTCTGATACCACTTGTTATAAAACGTTTCTGTTTTATATCTATAAAAGAAGTTTAGTTTCCTTATGAAAAAGGTTTCTGCTTGTTTGATTGAAAAAACTCTCAATTTTAATCCCAAACAGAAAAAGATCCAAGAATCATAAGATAACCGTTTGATATTTATACCTCACACACAGAGATCAAGTATATTCCAAGGTATGACCAGATTACCAGATATCGAGAAGTAAAGATCAATTCGTAGCACAAATATACAAGATCATAGCAGTTTATCAAAGCAATAAAAGAAATAATAAAAGAAAAGGAAAGAACACACCGATATACGTGGTTCGACCCTAATGGTCTACGTCCACGGCAGGAATGGGCCTCAGAGATCTTTATTTAGAATCAATACTTCACAGCGAAGCCTCAGTACATTTAGTGTTACAGAACCATCACAGAACTCACAAGAAATCACACAGATTTCTTCTCTCAAATGCAAACCCTAGAAACCCTAGAATCGCACCTCTTTCCCTCTGCCTCTCTGTTTCACACGATATGTACAGAATGAATCGAATCACCTAGGGTTACAGGTTAAAGATGAATATATATGTTACAACAGATGCTGCCACGTGTAATAAATCCAACGATACAACAAAACCACATCTCAGCTGCAGAAGTCACGAGCTCCTCACATGATTGATTAAACGGTATTGCTTCAAGAGCCCAGATCAAGCCACATGTTCATCATCCAAAGGATCACTTAATAACAATATTAGAAATCACAGGCAACAAATAAAATGTATTGACATACATATTACAATTCTCCACCTTGGCAAAACATTTATTTGCCAAAAGGTTTATAAATAATTTCCTCATCATTGGCTCATTCCTGCACTGTCCCCCTATTGAGGACAGATATTAGATTCCATACAAATTAAGTTCAGACAGTGTCTGAACTTAGGCCAAGAGACTGACTTGGTCATCATGTCTGAGGGATTATCCTCAGTTGAGACCTTTTTCACTCTTACTATTTTTGATTCTATAACATCCCTAACAAAATGAAGCCTCACATCAATGTGTTTGGACCTTTCATGGAAAACATGGTTTTTGGCTAAATGCAGTGTGCTTTGATTGTCACAGTGAACTGTGATGTCACCATTAAAAAAGTTTAACTCACTTGAAATGCCTTTTAACCAAATGGCCTCTTTAATGGCTTCTGTTAATGCTATATATTCAGCTTCTGTGGTGGACAAAGCCACCACAGATTGTAAATGGGATTTCCAGCTAATGGCTCCCCCAAAAGCAGTAAACACATACCCAGTTAATGACTTTCTAGTGTCTACACTCCCAGCAAAGTCAGAGTCTACAAAACCTGTTAGTTCATAGTCTTTCTCTATATTTTTCCCGAAACAGAGACCTAATTGAGTAGTGCCTCCAAGGTACCTTAGTACCCATTTAATAGCTTGCCAATGGGGCTTACCAGGGTTCCCCATAAATCTGCTAACTACACTCACAGCATGTGTTAGATCAGGCCTAGAACAGACCATAGCATACATTATACTTCCTACCATGCTAGCATAAGGAATTTGATGCATGAAGTGAATGTCAGATTCTGTTTTAGGGGCCTGATCTATAGACAATTTAAAATGCTGACCTAAAGGTGTATTAACAGGTTTCACATGTTCCATACTAAATCTTTTAAGAATTTTAGAAATGTAATTTTTCTGAGACAAACATAGAGTTCTATTATTTCTGTCCCTTTCAATTTCCATCCCCAAGATTTTCTTAGCAGGGCCCAAATCTTTCATTTCAAATTCTGATTTCAGCATGCATTTAACTTGATCAATCAAAACAGTGTCTTTACAAGCCAACAACATATCATCAACATACAAAAGGAGATAAACAAATATTCCTTTTTCTTCCTTGTAATAGACACAACTATCATAGCAGCTCCTTTTAAAATTATTGTCAATCATGTGTGTATCAAATCTTTTATACCACTGCCTAGGTGATTGTTTAAGACCATATAAAGATTTTTTAAGAAGACACACTTGATTATCTTTAATTTCATTAGTAAAACCTTCAGGAGGTTGCATGTATATTTCTTCTTCAAGTTCTCCATGCAAAAAAGCAGTTTTTACATCTAATTGTTCTAGATGCAGATTTTCAAAGGCAGTATAAGCAAGCAGTAGCCTAATTGAGCTATGTTTAACCACAGGAGAGAAGATTTCATTGAAATCAATTCCTTCTCTCTGTGTAAAGCCTTTGGCTACTAGTCTAGCCTTATGCCTTGACCCTTCTATCCCAGGTATGTTATCCTTCCTTTTATAGATCCATTTGGATCCTACAAGTTTAACCCCTTTAGGTTTAGGCACTAATACCCAGGTCTTATTCTTATTCAGTGATTCCATTTCCTCATGCATGGCAAGAATCCATTTAGAGGAATCCTTGCTAGCTACAGCTTCCTTATAAGTTTTTGGTTCCTGATAAACTATCTCATCAGCCACTGTCAAGGCAAACATTGTAAGTTCTGCTTGCCCATACCTTATTGGAGGTTTGATAACCCTCCTTTGCCTATCTCTAGCTAGCTTATAAGAGCTAGCTCCACCTGAATCAGTGTCCCCTGAGTCCTCTCCATCAGGGTTACTACTTTCCCCAGTTTCAGGTTCAGATTGGGCATTTACTTGCTCCACCTCAATCTGAGATCCCTTTGGGGACTTGGCAGTTTCATGGTCTGCCTTTTCTTCCTGTACCCGAGTCATGTGTGACTCATTAAAAGTCACATTTCTACTTACAATGCATTTATATCTACCAGGTCCCTCAACCCAAAGTTTATACCCTTTTACACCTTCAGGATACCCTATAAAAATGCACTTGAGTGCCCTAGGTTCTAGCTTATCAGTTTTTGAATGTGCATAGGCAACACACCCAAAAACTCTTAGGTAGTCATAGTTGGGAGGTTTTCCAAACCATAACTCATGAGGGGTTTTAAATCCTATAGCTGAAGATGGACATTTGTTTATAAGGTGAACAGCTGTCATAGCAGCTTCTGCCCAGAAAGTTTTGGGCAGCCCTGAATTTGATAGCATACACCTTACCCTTTCTAGGATGGTCCTATTCATCCTCTCAGCTAGGCCATTCTGTTGTGGTGTTTCCCTCACTGTCTTATGCCTAAGAATTCCTTCCTTTTGACAGTACATATTAAATTCATTGGACAGAAACTCTAATCCATTATCTGTCCTTAGAATTTTGAGTTTTCTACTCACTTGGTTTTCCACTAGAGTCTTCCACTCCTTGAATTTTTCAAAGGTGTCACTCTTGTTCTTGAGGATGTATATCCAGACCTTCCTAGAGTAATCATCTACCAAGGAGAGGAAATAACTCCCTCCACTATGTGAATTCACTCTAGCAGGTCCCCATAGGTCAGAGTGGACATAGTCTAGGGTTTGTTTGGTGTTGTGGGTTGATGACTTAAAACTAACCCTCTTTGCCTTTCCATAGATACAATCTTCACAGAAAGGTAAATTCCCTAGGTTTTGGTCAGTCAGTAGTCCCTGTTTTTGTAGCTCTAGAAGTCCCCCTTGACTTACATGTCCAAGCCTCCTATGCCATAGTACAGCTTTATTTTCTACTATGCTTTGTGTTGGAGATGCTTCCCCAACAACTGTTTTCCCAAGTAAAGTATACAACCCATTTTTAATTACTCCTTTCATGACCACTAAAGAACCTTTAGTAACTCTAAGAACCCCTGCCTCAGATTTGAAGGTATATCCTCCCAAATCAAGCATACCAAGAGAAATTAAATTTCTCTTTAATTCAGGTATGAATCTGACATCCCTCAAAACTTTTTCAATTCCATCATGCATTTTAAGTCTAACTGACCCTATTCCCATGACTTTGCAGGACTTGTTGTTTCCTAGAATTACTACCCCCCCATCTAGCTCAGAGAAACTCTCAAACCACTCTCTAACTGGACACATATGAAAAGAGCAACCAGAGTCCATTATCCACTCTGTTTTTGAGTCAACCTCACTCACTGTGAGTACCTCAGCACTCTCATACCCTTCTAAAACTACAGAAGCATCCCCTGCCTCTTTAGTTTTATTCCCAGAGTTTGTCTTCCTATCAGGGCAATCTCTTTTAAAATGCCCTTCCTTATGACATTGAAAACATTTAAACTGTTTTCCCTTTGATTTAGACCTGAATTTCTTGTTTTCATTTTTGCCCCTCTTTTCTCTCTTTTCTGTTCTACCTCTAACAGTTAGCCCTTCCCCATGATTCTGTTTGGTGTCCCCTCTATTTTGTAGTTCCCTAGTATGAAGTACAGATTGTACTTCATCAAGAGTCAAGGAGTCTCTACCATACATCATGGTCTCTTTTAGGCTTAGGTATGATGAGTCCAAAGAACTCATCAAGAGGATGGCCTGATCCTCATCCTCCACCTTAATGTCTATGTTAGCTAAGTCTAAAATGATTTTGTTGAACTCATCAAGGTGCTGCCCTATTGGAGTTCCAGGGGTCATCTTGAATGTATACAGTTTGGTTTTCTTGTGTAGTCTGTTTGCTAGAGATTTAGTCATGTACAAGTTCTCTAATCTTAGCCATATGCCTGCAGCAGTGTCCTCACTAGCCACCTCTCTCAGGACTTTATCCCCAAGAGAGAGAATTAGGGCACTATGGGCCTTCTGGAGGATGTCCTTGTGGACAACCCCCTTTTCTTCCTCTCTCGAGGAAGAGCCCTTCTGTTTCTCACCAAGGAGAGCTTCATGCAGTCCATGTTGGACTAGTAGTGCTCTCATCTTAATTCTCCATAAGCCAAAATCATTATCCCCAGTAAATTTCTCTATATCAAACCTCATAGTCCCCATGAACCTAGGCTCTAGATACCACTTGTAAGAACTATGGACACCACCTATCTCCACATTGGTATGATATTGTCCACTTTGGGCCCAAGCCCTCATGGATTTGCTCTTGGGCTTTACCCCAAAAGGCCTCATACCAATGGAGATATTTGTCCATCCTTATATACCCATGATCCTCCCCACTTCTAGCCAATGTGGGACTTTGGTCGTATACCCAACAACATCAATTATCTAACTTTCCCATTTGGCCAAGCCAATGTGGATGCTAATAATAAGTTAACTGTATTTCACTCTTTCAGGGAAGACGAATGTATCAGAAATAGAACAAAAGCTAAATTTAGGAGAGGACACAGTTGGCCTGCAACAATCTGATCTCCTCTAAGATCAACACACTCATCACAAATAAATATTAAAAATGAAGCAAATATAAAAGGTGCATGACACACAAAGAGAAGGAGCTTGCACCTCTTCCCATCAGGATGTGTAATTATAATGTCTAAATCCCCACAGGAAGCTTTTCCACGTCTAAATGATCCTCCACATATGACTACCACCTTCAAGACAGACATCAAAATGGTAGAAATGTAGAATTACCCATCCTCCACATATAATAATCACCTCCAAGGGAGATATTAATAATGTAGAACAGCTCTTATATGAAAAAGCATTGTGAATGCTAGAAAAGTATAAACATGGCCAAGCCTTGAGGTTTGACCCTCAATGAATTATATCTAGATCCACATGTGATCATCAATCATAAAACAGAATTAAACTATGCATATAACTGGTTCATCCAAAAATATTTGATTAATAAATAAATTTATAATGACACATAAAGGATGATAAATTACATTTATTGCCAAGAAGTTCTTGATTTCAATGATATTCAGCTGGAAAGGGTTTGCTCCAAAGAAAAAGTTAGGGTGCTCACCCCAGGCAGAACATCCTCCCCAACTTTCTGAAGGAGGAGCTCCATCTCTTGAACCTGTAGAATTGGAAATACATTAAAAAATATCCAGGGTGAAGGAGATCCAGAACTTACAGATGAGAAATTCCAAGCAGCGTCATGAAGATCAGACCTCATGGCGTGGAATCCTCTGCTTGATATCATCAAAATATTTCAACCCAATTCTTTGTGAATTCGTCAATGATTCCTCGTTTTGCAGATCATCTAGTCCACGATATCCTTTTTCATATAATTTCAGTGCAGTGGCTGGACCAATACCCCAAACTTCGCCAAATAAGGTGATTGTCCGTACCTGAAAATAACAAGGCAGCAACGAGAGATCAAAATGAAGTATGAAGAACTATAGTTACATGTAGCTTGCATGTATTTTTTTTAATCTCCAGTTCTATATAAGTGGGTAAAAAATCGTTAAAAAATAAAGCCCCTCCAAATTAGAGTTAAGCTTCTGCCTCACTGGTAACTTTCAGGGTACGTTTGGGTAATGAGATGAGATAAGAAATTCTCAAAACTTCTCGCAATTTCCTTCCCAAACATCACTCAAACATAATACATTTTTAATTTAAAATCTTCAACTTTTTCATCTAATCATTACCTAATCATTACAACTTTTACAAACTTCAAATAAAAACGCAAAAATCAACACAACTTTTTGAAACTCCAAAAAAAAAAAAAAATTAAAAAATTATGTTCAAACAATTTTTTAACTTTATAATACTTTTATTCAACTTTTTCTCTCTTATTTCTCAAAACCCAATAAAACATCTTAACTCAAACCATTTCACTACTATTCATAGAATTATGAGATACTCCAAATGTCCAAACGAGTCTCAAGTCTTTATTTAACTTATAAAAAACCAAGATTAGAAACAATAAAATTGGGAATGAAAATAAAGAATTTAAACAAGACAGATCAAAATGTAGGGCTTCAAAGCAAGAAAAAATAAATATCCACCATCCTTCAAGCTTCATGATCTAAGATTTCACTTAAAACTACATAATACTGAAAGAGAAGCTCCAGAATCTAAAAACACTAGGTGAATTTATTAAGAGTATTAGATTATTCCATCATTGGCATTCGAAGACCAGGTTCAAGAAAATAAGTCCAGACTAGAGGAAAATGAAGTATAGAAATTCCAACTACTTACACATAAAGATGGCAACAAGAAGAAGATACTCAACAATTAAAATGAGTGCAAAGCATTATTTTGATGAATAAAAGAGTGTAAATATATTATGAGGCCTTAAGCACTACATGATAGAAATTCAGTTTTTACTGAGGACCTTTGCAACACCTTTTCATCTTTTTCAAAGTGCTCCAGCTTGGATAATTTTCCAGTCGTCACTATCTCCTGGATCTGCAAGTAATTACAAATTACTTCTGTAAGCTTTAGCTGAAACAAGTTAAAACTTAAAACCTTTACTGTGCGCCAGAAAATGCATACTTATAGAGCACAGCTTTCTCTAAATTCTGACTACAACACCTGTAAGGATCCACCACTAATGTTGCAAATTGTGAGTTTCAACATTGGCCTCACCACATTAGACTTTGCAGAGCACACATCGTAACTAAGTTTTACATACAAAACAACAAGTGAACTAAGTAAGCAACAATATCATGACGAGACTCACGACTCAGCAAACATATTTCCTGGTGAATAATGATCACACATACAGCATTAAGAGAGGCAAATAACTAAGAAATTAATGAGAAACTACCCTATCATTCACACTAAAAAGGGGAAAAAGAAAGTAACTAAGAAACCATTCAGCTGTTCACTTTGGAGAATAGACATGTTTAGTATCTGTATAAACGTCATGTGATGTACTTTTTGAGATGAAAGACTTAAACTTTTAAAAGACAAGCCCAGTAATGAACTGAGAACCCCTACGCATGAGGGTGATCACTTTTTTTTTTTGATCAGTACATGAGGGTGATCACTTACATGATCTTGCAATGACTTTCCAATTGAGGGTAGGTCTTTGACCTGGTCTGCACTTTCAATTATGAAGGGTAGCTTCTCTATAACTGGGATAGCCTTGTAGTAGCTAAATGACCTCCGCTCATCACCCAACGCTTTCAGTTGTAATAACCACAGGACGTCAGCTCAACAAGAGAGCAAAGAAAAAGGCAGCAGAGAATACAGGATTTTATTTTCACCTCTATATATGTCAATAAGCTTTTTAAATATCTCGGTTATGTTCCTGTTTAAATCGGGAGGACTATACGGCAAGGATGTCTGCAATGCACCAACCTGATTACAGATAGTAAAATTATTCAGCAGAAAAACTAAACCATAAATCTTCAAAACAATTGTTGATGATAAGATATTATTTATCATCCTCCACTCCCAAAGTAACCATGCTTGTATGCTTTGTCTGCCAAGTATACAACAAAAAGTTTCAGGAATTTATCTGAATTATCGGCTGATGAAGCTTACATCTTTACTAAGAGCATCAGGGGTGTTTCCACTGGTATTTGATGGGCTCAGAGTCTGAAATGAGTCATCAGAATCTCCAGCAGTACTTGGTGCCTCATATAGAGCATTGCTTTTCCCTTCTTCCTTGCTTTCTTCATCCATATTTTTTGAATCTTCAGCGGAAGACCTGATCCTTTTGCTATGTGATGGTTCATTATAGCTAGAAGAGTTTATGTTGGCTTCTTTAGGAACTAGAGACTTGTCTGGTGTGTTGTCTCCTTCTAGATCCAGATTTAGATAGTATGAATCCTCAGAGACCTTTTCTCCTGATCTCAAGCTGTCCTCTAGCCACTGATAAAGGAGAACACTCTGCAACAATTGAAGTCCCATCACAACTTCAAATAGCCTTAGAAGAAATGAAAAATCTTTAAAAATGCATTCATTGATGAATATGATGAAATTTTCTTGCCAACATGCTGATTTGATGGAGTGAAAGAAGTTTCAAGAGAAAAAAGAATTTATCCAAAACTAGTTGGAGCCTCCCCATAGAATAAATCTTGAAGCTAAATATCTGGCATAGACTCAACTAGGTTTTCTGGTCCTTCAAATCCCCAATCTATGTTTCTAAAAATCAGCCTCTTAAGTATTTTAATGAATGCACACTAGCAGTTTTAAGTGTAGTATACATATATAAATGAAATATAAATGAATAGAATAATTTACCTATCAAAATAAATGAATAGAATAAAAAAATAAATACAATTAAAAAAATAAAATTCATTCGGATTAGGGATTCATTGTGATTCTCAAAAAGAAGATTTATTTCAGATAAACTGATAAACTAAAAGGGATCTACATCATGAAGTATGTACGGAGTCCAACACAACTATTAAGCACTTGGCACCTGATAAATACCCACTAATTTGGGCCTTTTCCGAGAATATTGGAGGCAAGAGATTATTTTGTACATCTAACTACAAATCACGAAATTGGACTAAAAAATCTGAAATTAGAAAAAACTATTAGAAAGCTTTTCCAATGAAAATAATAGCGCATTGAATGATAAACACTTAAATTTCGTACAGAATAACTTGTAAATCAGCTAACAAAGTTCATAGAAGGTAAAATGTGAAACTTGTAACCAAGACCGTATCAAATTAAACGATGCAACAACTCTAGGACCATGTAAACCATTGCACCAAATGAATAACGCTGAATAGAGAGACAAAACCGGTGACTCACTCCCTTAAATCGTGCCAAGCGTTCAGCGTCCACTTGTTTGAGAAGGGCTGCCGAGTTCATAGCAAATACATGAGTGACCCTTTTTGATAGGCGCTCTTCTATTGCAGCCCCCATTTGCACTAGTTTCTGCTTCCAAATCTTTTAAGTACCCGAAATATAAATTAGGAAAGGAAAATGCAAAGAAAGAGATTCAGATACGAAACAAATTGTAAGCAGATTGGTTTGTGACAATACAAGACTGTGAAACCTGTAATCGGCGAGCCTGAACTCCGTTTTCAACTAAAAAAACTACCAGTCCTGCGAACATTCCATTTGGGTCGGAAGGGGGTGTTCGGTTTTTGGTTGGCTTTGGCGCCATCTAGTCGTCTCTGCTTCTTGGTGCCTTCGGTCGCCTTCTACAAGCTGCCAGGCTGCCTTTCGTAACCGAAAGAGGTTGGGTTTTACACGTGTTGATCTAAAAATTCTAAAAATTACACCACAATTACACGATTAATTATAAGATAATTAATGTTTTATCTTCTAACTAATGTTTTATACGTGGCACAATGACACGTGTCGAAACATCATTGGTACTAATATAATATTTCTAATTATTTCTCTCACCAGCAAAATTCTTACATACAGATCAATTTAATTTTTCTTAGGGCTAGGAGGGGCGGCCCGCTGCCACCCTGTCTTCCATTAGGTTTGAGCACCAACAAATGTCGGTGTCGAAGTATGCTAACTCCGACTGACTCCAACTTTTTTTGGAGGTTCCGATTCCAATTAACTTTCGATCCGACTCTGATTCCGACTTGTCGGAGTAGAGTCGGATTTGGATTTTTTTTTCTTAATCCATTTAAAATTTTAATTTAAAAATTTTGAGCTCTCACTAATCGGATTGAGCTTCCAGATTTCAGTTTTTTTTTAAAAAAATTATTTTTTCAAATTTAGATTTTATTAAAATATAACAAAATTTGAAAAAAGAAATCATTATACAAATTAATGTTATTATACATTAATATTATTTTTTATTATATATTAATATTTATACATTAGTGTTTATACATTAGTTGTTATTATACATTAGTATTACATGGTAGTAATAGTTAATAGTATGGTATTTACATATACTAAACTATTATTAGTCAATTGAATTTATATTATAGTATAAATATATTATTTTATAATAATTTGCTCATACTAATTATAGTTATATAATATATATATGATCAATATATCAAAAATACATATATTTTTATAAAATATGTACAATATTGGAGTTGGACAATCGGAGTCGGTAGACTCGGTACATCACTACCTCCAACTCCGGAGTTGGAGCGGAGCGGTGCAGAGTCAGAGTCGGATTAGATTTTTGCTTAGCTTTATCGTCTATCATCCTGGCCTCGCCTGGACGGCACGAGCAACCTCACCCGCCCATGCTAGGAGGGGGCGAGGGAAAGGCTAGGCCCAGCCCCGACCCCCAAGCTAGGCCGAAGCCTAGCCCAAAACGTGTATATATATAATTGGTTACCAAAATGATGTCATTTTAGTAATGAATTTGTTTTCTTTTTTTCTATTTTATTTTAAAAAATGAATGTTGAAATGGCATCGTTTTGGGGGGTTTAAGTTTAGGGTTTCCCCTTCCCCCCGTAATCAGTTCTCTCTTGCCCTCTCTCTCTTTCCTTCTTTCCTCTTTGCCTCTCTGCTTCTCTACGCCATGTTCAGCTATCCTCTGTCCCTCTCACAGTTGTCTCTGCGGCACAGCCCCCGTCTGCATCTTCTTTCCCCCCTCTCTCCCTTCTTTGGCAGCACGGCGAGAATCTGACGATGTTTAGGTTTTTTTTTTGTCCTCAGATCCTCAGATTTATGGCAAATGTATTGTGTTTTGGTTTTTTCTTTTTGCTAGTTTTGGCATTCGATGTGTATTGTTGTTGATTTGAGAGGGTTTTGTAACTTTGTTCATTGTTGAGATGGTTTCCACTGTGTGTTTGAATTTATTTATTTATTTTTTGTGTTTTTTTGGCTCCCGCCCCTCGGCACAAGTCCTGAATATTATAACTCTCTTGGATAGATCTCCTGCTTGGCTTCAAATATTGAATTCTACTTGAATATCTAGTGATTCGTGATAATCAAAGATGAGTCTTTCTATATACTAAATTGCGCTTCGACTACTGTCCCACTCAAAGCTATTTCAAATGACATGGCATGCATACTAACACACGCAACATCATAAAAAGTTTTAGAAAAAGTTCAAACATCTACAGTTCCTAATTTGTAGCGATATAAAACAAACAAGCATCATTTCCCTCCCCATTCAAAACTACCCAATCAGATGCCGTCCTCCACCTCGTGTATACTATCATTCAAAAATTCCTTTCAGATAGAGACCACCATTCGAAGCTATTTCTCCAACTTAGACTATCGTCCAGTGCTCCAAAAAGAAGACGACCTTCTAGCTACAACAAAGAACGAAACGTCCCTATGCTATCGTCACCCTCCACCGCTCTCATATGTTCGGTGCGTGCTCTTCGACACAAACCAACACCTGGCTTTGACCTTTTGAACAAAACAAGTAGGGCTAAAACATTTATTTTGCTCTAAAACAGTTGTCCATTGCTCCCGTTGCCACCGTTCACTGCATGCTGGAGACATTTCATAGTTACCGGCATTGAGCTTCACTTGTAGGTACCATTTATTCCAACTTTTCTTTTTTGTTAATCACCTATATGATTTTTACTTTGTTCATGCTTGGGAAATTTCGTTTGAGCAACCTAGATACCCAGTGGTTTATTTTTTCATAGCATTCATGGATCGATCTTGTTTGTTTCTTTACATGTGTTGTAGGATCATCTAGCTAGCCAAAATACTACCATGTTTAATAACACCTTTTTTTTTCTTCCTTATGGCCAAAATACTCACAAGTTTTATAGCACTTCTTTTTTCATGCATGGCCAAAATGCTCTCAGTTTCTAACATTTGAATATGAATGTGGGGATACTTTTAAAAGTTAAACAAATAACCTTTGACAACTTTTTAGCTCTCCAAGTTGACCCAGTAGGTGAGTTATTAGGCTTATTTAATCTTCTTTTGGAAATCTTTTGAATCGATAATCTGTGAGTATTTTTTTTATTTCACTAATGTTGATGAGGTTCAAATTGTATGCGATTTGAAGTTTCATGATAAAGAGTAAGATGCACATGTAAAGTATAAAATTATAGAGGACAAAAATGTTGAGGAACCAAAGAAAGGCATGATTTTTAAGTCTAGTGATGACCTTTTTTATACTATAGGCAGTATACCAAGTAGAAAAGATTTGGTGTTGTTCAAGAAGGTTGTAAGAAGGAAGCAGGCGTGACTGTCAAATATGTCGCATTTACTTGCACTCATCAAGGCTAGAAAAGAACCACTTCAAGTAACATTATCAATTCAATGCCAACAAAGAAAACACGTTGAAAGGCAAAGATCAATGTCCATTTAAGCATTGATGGGAAGTGGTTTTTATCACTTTCATGCTTGAGCATAATCACGATTTGAGCTCGGGGAAAGTAAGGTTTTTCAAATGCAACAAGCAAATGGATCCAGTCACAAAAAAAAAAAAAAAAGAGGCTTGAATGGAATGATAGAGATGGAATCACAATGAGTAAGAACTTTAATTCGTTGGTTGTTGAGCCCGGGGTGTAATACCATGCATCACTCATTACCTTATTGAGAAGAAATTCCAAGGTGTTTGTACCATTACAAAGTTTAAAAAAGTATAGGAGGAGTTTAGAGGGAAGCTTTACTATCATGAGTGTGAGGTGAACTAGACACACAGTTCATTGAGTTTAGGGAGATTCTGTCTAGACATTCAATAACTGTACTGATTGTGCAAAAAGTGACTTCATTGCCACCTAAATAATTGATAGATAGAGGAAAGATATTAAGCACATCTATACTCTTACTAAGAGAAGTTACGATGGTTTGAGTGGCAACCCTGCTAGACAGATATGAGAATTCGTGCAAAATTTTTTTAAACTAGTATAGATGATATCTACAAAGGTGGAGCATTATGTGGATGTGATGAAACACATTGGCATGTTAAAAGGAGAAATATAGTGCGTTGAGGGATGATTTGGTGGGGCAAAGTGGTAAAAGTGACCAGCCCTCTCATGGTTCAGGACAAAGAGAGACTTCTATCAAAGCAAAAGGCTTCTATAGTAGAGAAAACGATTAAGGAATTATAAGTAAAAAGTAAATATGAAAGTGACAAGAATGACAAGCAAAAGACGAAAATAGTTAAACATGCTAAGTAAATTTTTACATATTAAATATTAATCTATGGGTTGAATCTATATATTTCTGATATTACATTTAATATCTACCAAAAAGAAGTATCTCAAGTTGAAGTGAACTTGAGTGACTCCCTAGTGACTATGATAGCCGCAAAAAGAAACATTTTTTTTGGCACTCAAGACTGTGAGTTTTCAGGTAAGAATGAAACTTCTATGGTCTTTTTGTTTCGGTGTACTAGTAGGTAATAGACACCAACGTTGTTTTTTTAGCTTTGTAGCCTTCTTTGGCACTAACATTGTTTTTTAACTAAGGAAAAAATTATGGTAGGGCGAAGACATGGATGATCAAGAGAGGTAGTGACATCATAGATGTAACTTAAGTTAATCTTGTTTCGGTCAAGTAGCTTCAATTTATGTAATGAAACTCATCGAGATGTAAACTTGAGTTAAAACTTGTGGAAGTATTATAGACAGGTGCATGTGTGTTGATGTTGTGTTCTTGTGAATGATGTAGAACTAACTATTGTGATGAAACTTTTGTTAGATGATGTGGATGTAACTTTTGTGAAAAACATTTGTTAGTTGATGTAGATGTAACTTTTGTAAAAAAAGCTTTTATTAGATGATGTGGATGTAACTTTTATAAAGAAACTATTGTTCAAAGAGTTATTTGGACAACTCTTGTCTTGTCATTTTAAAAGTTGAAAATGCAATTTGATCACTTTGTTTAAATGATGTATGATGAAACTATGCTACATTAACAATGACAAAAACCAATGGTGCTATTTGACCATCTATGTACATGAGTGTTGAGACATGTATATCCCATCCACAATTGACCCGATGAAAACCAACCAATATTACATTCAATAGAGATTACATTAGATTTCAGCATGTCAAAGATAGGTACGTAGATCCATTTGTTTAACATACAACTCCATATAACATAAAACATCACTTTTAACTTAAATACCAATTTAGGTCATATCATTTGGTCTCATGGTCCAAAACTTAGTTAACAACTACAAGATCAACCACAAATCAAAATATTAGACATTTCATATCATCTTTACAATTTTTTTTTTTATTGCTATTATACATTATAATAGGAACTACTATGATAAATACAATTCCTAATGATATTTCCACAATAGTGTAACCGCAACAACGAACCATAAGCAAATTAATTTCTTTGATCATGTCATTACTCTTTGATCGTGCCATTCATCTTCTATTAGCTTGCTCTAAAACTATTCATTGTATTATCTCTTCATCTTTGATCTACTCAGAACACATAAAACTTCTTGGGTGGTCATGTGTAATTTTTAGAAGCAAATTAAAATAGATCTTATTAGAAGTATCGAATTAAGAAATTGGTATTCTATCAAAGGAAACATATAGAACTAGTAGAGAAAATAATTAGTTAAAATATAGTAGCAGAGATCAAACTAAATGAATATCTTAGCCACACAAACAAAGATATCATAATCATATTTATTTGAATTGTTCTATTTTTGGCATACGGTTTGCAAAGAGTTTAAAAAGCAAATAATTATAGTTTAGATTGCATTAATTGAGAGGGCAAACAATTTATTGGATCTATTAGTTGGAATTTAGTTGAAGCCTATCATATTGAAGAAGTACTAAAGTGCCAAGCGAATGTGTGAATAAAGGAGTCTAATGCTTGGGCAATATTACAAATTCGGAGAATCGGAATTTAGTTTTTTAAGTGTTAATAAAGTGTGATGCTTAATATAATGCTTGGATTTATCCTCTACTAATTAGTATGTTGAGCTCATGATGAGTGTGTTCTTCTCATAAAAGATTTTTTTGCTAAATTCTAGAAAAAGATGACTTTGAGGTTCACAAAACAACACTATTAATTTCTCCTCTTCATGGATATGAAGCATGAATACACCATATTTCTTTCTTTTTCTAGCTTAGATGAAGGACGATTGGTAGCCAAAACAGCAAAATCATAAATGAGTAATGAGGTCAAAGTAAATATATGCTCTAGACATGCACCTTGGTTGAAGCAAACTAACGATGAAGGGTCTTGATGCTGGACTGGATCTATGATGATGACGCACATTGTAAAGGGTCATCGGATGTCAAAGACAACGAAAGAGAATGGACGTCTTCCCTTGGCTTCGGTATATCTATTGTTGTCGGTGAAGAGGGCTACTTGGATAGAGCGGAGCTTCAATGGGATGAAGGTCTGGGTTAGGGGTGTTTGGAGGGGAAGAAAGGGGTTATAACAACCCAATCCTATATTAATAAGGATAAATTATGGATAATTTTATTAGGCTCAATAAATGAGTTAAAGCCCCTAAGAGAGTTATCGGATAAGTTATATTTATTTTAACCTAAAGTTAAGCCTACATTATTTTTCTTTTTTAAAAAGTTCAAGCTCGTGAGTTAAGAGTCCAAATACTATTACCATTCTTCTTTTCTTTTCAAAATAAAACTCCTAGCTATTGGACTCTTTTTATGAATTTCAACCATACACTAAATCTAGTTCCACTCCCATGCACGTACGTCTCTTTTTCTTCATCACTAGGGTTTTTCGTTGTTCTATATAGAGAGGCTCAATACGTCCAACCCGTTGCTCCTCTTCTCTCCCTCTGTCATGAACTACCACAGAAACCAGATCCACGCACCCAGCCACTGCACACCACCATCACCAAGAGTTCCTCCACGTCGAGACCCCACAGAAACCGCCATGCATCAAGCTGCCATGCACATGCCCAACCTCCTGCACGAAGTCTTTCCCTTCACGGCAACGCCACAGTATGTGTGCGACCGTAAGTCCAGATTGTACCCCATGTGCAACCTTCCACCACCCAAGACCTCCTCCGTGACGATCACCGAAAGCCATAGCCAGCCTCGATTCATGCCAACCCCGTATGTTCAAGCAATCCAAACAACCAAAGATTGCATCTTTCAGCCATCTCTGTTGCCGTCCCTGCACCACCACCGTGATAGCCCACTGCTCAGCCATCGCAGCCACCTCTTAAGAAGCCACCAAGTCATCCGCAAGCAAATGGAAAATCGGAAACAGCCAACAGTCATCGTATCTCTGTTTCTATCCACCCAAAACAGAGCATTTTACTCAACTAACCCACCGCCCGTTAGCCACCATCCCATCACCTGCCACAGCCACAAAAGACACTACTGAAAACAAAAGATGCCGGAGGACAAGCCTGCCCAACCACTCTTTGTTCTCTCTCGCTCATCTCTTGCTCTTTCTTAGTGAGCCGTCGTCGGGTCAGCCACCAATTTGCTGCCGCTACCTCTCGCTTTCTCTCGGTAAAAATATTTTCTCCCAATGCCATTCTCTGGTTTTCTTGTTCTCCAGAAACAAGTAGATCATGCAGTTGATAACCTTTGGTTAGCTTTAGTCATGATCTTGGAAGTATTTACGGAAATGCCATCCAGTCCTTTGCTTATTGTTTATCCGTAAACCAATTCATATCTTTTTAAGTATTTTTACATTTTTTCCCTTTCAGTTATAAAACTACCAAGTATTTTTATGAATATTTCAGTTGACTTCGAATTTTTACTATCGATGGGCCTAGGTCTCATTGTAAAAAAACTCTGTTATTTTAAGTGTACTCCGGCTTATTTTTAAATTAGTCTAAAGAGTGGTTTAACAGAAAATAATTACGATTTATAATTATATTATTTAGTATTAAAAATTTTATAGTTAGATTTCGGTAGTAAATAAGTTAGAGTTTAAAGAGTCAAGGATTTCTTTCAAGTGAATATCGAGGTATTTGGTAAGTAATAGTATTTTAGGAATAATAAGAAGTTTAGGTATTGAGAAATTAAAATAGATTAATTTTAACATTTCAGAGTTAAATAATTAAATATGTGTTCGATTGGAAAATTTATGGAAATTACATGCTTATTGTATAGGTGACCAATTATGAGCTGAAAATAGTGTATTAGCGCTGCAAGGTAAGTAGCATGATCATATCCTTACACGTATGTACAGTAAACGACATGTCTGTTATAAAAATATTATGCATGTATACCTTCTATTGGAAGCCCCTTTTTATGTGTCCAAGTCATGATAGAATTATGAAAATTCATGATTTTATGAAAAGAATTATGCATCAAAAGATTTATGAAAAGACATGATTGTATATAAGAGATATGCATTAAAATATTTGTGAAAAACCATGTATGATTTTATGTGAAGATTTTTATATCAAAATATTTATGAAAAATCATGATTTTATGTGAGGAAACATGTATCACGACATTTATGAAAAAATATGATTTCATTTGAAATCTATGATATGATATGACAAAATATGACAAGTATGCATGCGATTTCTTTTGAAATCTATGATTTGATAGTATGCAAGTGTGATTATGATGAAGTATGAATTATAAGATATGTAACGGCTTATGTTATGATATAAAGACGGTACCTATAATAAAAGTTTTATTGTATCTCATTCCCGCGTATAAAGGATGTGTAAATAATGCACTAAAACTTTATAGTAGATGAGAATTAATCTCTACCATGTATGAAGCTGAATCTTCTTTTGTAACTACAAAAGAGTGCATTTTTTAATTGTGGAAAATATAATTATTTTTTGTTTTTGCAGATTTACATAATTTTTATCACTTTTCTTAAGGAAGTTTAAGTTCAACATCAACACAGTTACGTTCTATATGCAAAAACTCTTCTGCCCCTATAGTGTATTTCTCGATTCCGACCTATTTATTATTCCCTAATTCCAATATACTGATTTGATACTACCAATAAAATCTTGGATCAGTTTTACTTAGAAAGAATAAGTCAAGAAAAATGCTATATGTTACATTATTTTTTTCATTTTCATTTCATTATGCTGATATGGTACTACCCATAATCCTTGGATCAATTTTTGTCACCCCATGCCCTTGTAACATCCCACTCTCGAATAAAAACATTATTAGAATTTTTAGGGAGCCAGTGTGCTACTAAACTTGAATTTAAAAATGTATTAGGGGTGTCTGAATACAAATTGAGACTTAAGGCCAAATTTTAAATGAGGTTTTTTATTTATAATAAATTGAGAGACGCATCATTATATTAAATGTTTTTTAAAATTTTCAATCAAATGAGGTTTTATTAAAAAAAACTTTTATTTTTTATTTTTTTACATTATCAACAAGATTCTCTCTCTCTCTCTTAAGAAACTTTCATATCTGATTTTTGCCAGAGGAGAAGGAGGAGGAAACCTCTCCATCCCTCCTTTCTCCATCTACTTACTTTTTCTATCAAGGTAGTTCTCTTTTCTAAGTTTATTTTGTTTCCTTCAAAGCTAAAAAAGACAAATCCACATTTTTTGACATCTCTCGAGAGGACATTAAAGAATTCGAAGGAAGCTAACTAACTTCGCTTGCCCAGTTTCGGCAATATATATTAAGGATTGGACTTGTGCTTCTTTCGCTTCTATCTTTGAATCTGCTTATGTTACTTCCAAAATCGAATTGAAAAAAAATATATATATATAAAAATGTAAGGCTTGCTTTCGTTCCTTTCGTCTCGAAGGCCGGTTTTTGTCTACTCTCCTTTCAAGAGAGCTCTCCTTTTTCACCTCCTATTTGTTCAATTTTTTTTAGCGGTTTTCCCAGAGATACGTGCAGTACAAGAAGATTCTCAGGCCACAAATCATTTGGAGGATAGTGGTGGTTTTGCGAAAATTACCATGCATCGTCCTCACATGCCACCCATTTCGGCAGCTTTTCTCGCCATACGCACTGGATGAAATCAGCACCATCAATTATTCCACATCTAACTTTTGTGTGCTATCACAGATTCCGAAGTTGATTGGAATTGGTCTAAACTGTCATCCGTCTTGTTTTGCATCTATCTTACTGCTTTCCTTTTTGTTTTCCTTATTATTATTGTTTAGTAATAAAAAAAAAAAAAGAGTTCGTCTCTTGGATTTTGTCTGTAGAGTGGGTCCTCTTTTTCTATGAAGGGTGCGGTTGAGCATCTGTGTGGGTAAAGTGTTGTCTCTTGGACGTTTTTCTATAAAGAGTATCATCAGTAGTGAAGACCAGATCAATCACAAAAAGAATAGTGTACTGGTGGAGCTCCAAATGCACTAAATGATTTATGAGGTAATGGTTGATATGAGGATATTCTTACATGTATTCAGTTATGGATGTAAGTTTCTCTAATAAATGAATAATGACAGTTTCCCTTCATTTTTTTAAAAAAATTTTGATATCTAATATAATTATTTAAAATGATGCATCATTGTAAATTTTCTACCTCAACTTAGCAAAACTTCAGAAAAAATTATTTAAAAGTATGAGCTATTCATTGTATTAAATATAAAATTTAATATCATGGGACCTTGCACACATGAGAAAATATTTAAAAGGAGGCTTTATTTAATTTTTTATTTAATGCAATGGTTTTTTATGTTGTTTCTAAAAAGACAGAAAAACATTACTTAAGTGGCTTTACCTTGAGCAGGCCCTGGTTGCAGTTAATAACTTAATAGAGATGACAAATTATTTATTCTTTTTTTTTTTTGTAAAAAAAGAAAAAAAAATAATTCTTGAAGATTTATATGGAAAACAAAAGGAAAAATTACACTCTCTCATTAAATTCTCTCTCATTTTGTAAATGATGTCAGACTTATCAAAAATATTATTTCATCCCTATTTAAGATACAAGTTGTAATGTATACTGTATTTAATATCCCACCATTAATATTAATAAATAGTATCTTAAATTAGAAAATTGAGTGTAATTTTTGATAATTTGAAAAAATTAATCTCAAATGAAAGGTAAAATTATGCTCATAATGTATTGTGGTTTTTGAGACTTCATTTTAACTTTTGTTTATTTTAATTAATCTAAAATGAAAGGTAAAATTAAAATACTTTCCTTTATTTTAATTTTTGTTATCCTCAATCATTTCGGTTATATCACAGATTTCAATTTCCAAGTAGGCGTTACTTGAATATGACATTATCCTACGAGGATTGGATTTAAAAAATGAAAATGATATTTGTAGTTTTAGTATATATATAAGTTTTTTATATTTTTTTTAAAAAAAATAGATAAATATAAGGTCTATAAGTAGATCTTATTTTTATTTAAAAAGAATATGTCAAATTTATATATCTTAAAATTGTAATTAACTTTTTCTTTTAAAAATTGATATTGTTAATTGAACTTAATTACTTAACATCTTAAGACAACTTATCGTCGCCTCTACAGTCCACAGGCATTCACCCAATAACGTTTATCCTCACGCTTTGTTGGGAAGCCTTAAACCCTAAACCCCCGACCATTTCCTCTGCTTTCGTCTCCAAAACCCCAAGCACCATTCGACAATTGGAACCCACCAGAAAGTAGTCGTTTACCACATCCAATCCCACCCCCACCGCGCACCATTGAAGAAAACCAATGCTTCTATATCGCTCAGCTTCATTTTTTCATTTCTACGAGCTGTCATCTCCGCCCAAATTCCTTTCCCAATTCAAACGCTCTTTCTCATTTCGCTCTAATGTTTCATTCCCTTCTTCTTCTTCTCCTTTGCATTTTTCGCTGAAAGAACTGCGCTGTGGACGAGCAAGGGCATTCGCAACTGCAGCCGCCGTCGTTTCACAAAGAAAGGGCAGTGATACATTTTTCGCGGACGAGGACGTTTCATGGACGTCCCTCGGCATTTCCGAAAAGCTTTCTCGGGCTCTCTATACTGCCGGCATCGACAGGCCGTCTCTGGTTCAGGTATATCCCCCTTGCCATTATCCGCTCGTTCTTTCAATCTATCGTAGAATATTAACGCTCTCCATCGATTCTCTCGCCACCAGATTTGAAGTAAAGAATAATACATCAAACTTGGGGTTTTTTTCTGTCATACGGGGAAAAAAGATCCTTTACGATTTCTTTCTGTAATTCTTTTTTTTTTTTTCAATTTTTTATCAGTAAATAAGGATTTTATTGATAATAGGCAAAGCCAAATACACAAGACATATACAAGTGTTGGGATTAAAGTGAAATAGCGGAAGTAAGCAAAAGAAAAAATCAATGATCACACACACGGAATAACAAGATTTAAGTGGTTTGGCTCAATGTGAGTCTATGTCCACTGGTGGGGTCGGTCTCAATGAATTCACTATCAACAAAGGTAGAGTACAATAAATCAACAAAGTGTCTAGCGGTGCTCGAGCGAACATTAAAGTTGACTCTCGCTCGAGCTGTCTGTCGAGCGAGTGCTGAGTGAACTCTTGGGTTGGTATCCCGCTTGATCTGACTGTCGAGCAGATGTCTAGTGAACTCACGGGTTGTGTCCAGCTCGAGCTGACTGTCAAGCAACTGATGAGTGAATTCACTGTCTGAAGCTTCGCTTGAGCGGCAAAGACACCGCTCGAGCAAACAACATGTAGAAGTGTTTTTTTCAACAGGAATCAAGCCACCTTTCAACAAATCTCCACCTTGGCTTGAATTCTGTCAAGCCTAAACAAAATCCATTAATCAAAGAGCCGACCTCTTCCACCAAATCCCCTAAGGGAATCACATACTCCAAACACCAATCAAGTCCAAATAGAGTTTGAACTTGTATTTTAGAACTGACTTTGTCATCATATCTGCTGGATTCTCAGTAGTAGCAATTTTCTGAATTTCTAACACACCTTCTGTAACAACCTCTCGAAGAAAATGATACTTGACATGAATGTGATTTGTTCTCTCATGATACATTTGAATTTTGGTCAAATGTATTGCACTCTGACTGTCACAAAACATTGAAATTCCATCTTGCTGTAGTCCCAAATCACTGATCAGACCTTTCAACCAAATGGCTTCCTTAACAGCCTCTACTGCTGCCATAAATTCTGCTTCTGTAGTTGATAAGGCAACAGTAGATTGACTAGTTTGTTTAGATTAACTGGTTATTAAAGGTTAAGTTTTTGATAGGTATCAAAGGCTAAATTAAAGTGAAATAGCGGAAGCAAGCAAAATAAAAAATCAACAATCACACACATAGAACACCAAGATTTAAATGGTTCAGCTCAATGTGAGCCTATGTCCACTGGCAGGGTCAGTCTCAATGAATTCACTATCAACAAAGGTGGAGTACAAGAGATCAATCACAAAATCCCTCAATCCCAAATCCCCAATACACCCAATAAACTTTGAGATTCTCACAAGAGGATAACTCTCTCTCTGTCTACCGTAAGTGTACGGCTACTTCAAATGCCAAAAGTGTAAAATACAAAGAGAACAATATGTATTTATACTGAAACGGCGCAGAGCCTTGAACTACAAACATTCGCTTGAGCGAAATGTCGAGTGGTGCTCGAGCTAACATTAGGGCTGACTCTCGCTCAAGCTGTCTGTCAGACGAGTGTTGAGCAAACTCTCGGGTTGGCATCCCGCTCGAACTGACTATCGAGCGGGTGTCGAGCGAACTCATGGGCTGTGTCCAACTCAAGCTGACTATCGAGTAACTGATGAGCGAACTCACTGTCTAAAGCTTCGCTCGAGCGGCAGAGACACAGCTCGAGCGAACAACCTATAGAGGCACTTTTTCAACAGGAGTCAAGCCACCTCTCAACAGCAAGAGCCACACCTAGGCATGACCGTCTAAAGATACAAGAAAATCATGTACCTTCATGCCATTAAAGTCTATTACAATCGACCAATGGAATAAAGTGTGTAGAACTTTTTTTTTAAGCTCATACATTGTCCATTCACCATCTTCAAAACTTCGACCGTTCCTCTCCATCCATACGCACCACCATAGACAGGTCGGTATCACATATTCCACATAGCTGCAATTTGAGAATTACCTCGGATTCCTTGCCAACTGGCCAAAAATTCAACAACCCTTCTTGGTATTACCCAAATGAGTCCCACTCTCGCAAAGATATCGTTCCATAAACTCATGGCTACATAAGAAAAGGTCGGGGAAGTCTTTGTCCTACTAGATTTGAGGTGAGGGACAGCTTCAGAATTAGATATTGGCATAATTTGTAGCATGGAGACAAAGGTCTCAAGGAAGCTTCTTCGAAAGTGCAGTGCTACTTGTGCTAAGAATGCTATGTGGCAGAACATTTGGAGATATCTATGGCCTCGTTTGGATAGTGAGATGAGATGAGATGGTTTTAGATGAAAGTTGAATAAAATAATGTTAAAATTTTATTTTTTAATATTATTATTGTTTTGGAATTTGAAAAAGTTGAATTGTTTATTATATTTACTTATAAAAAAAATTGTTTATTATATTTTGTATGGAAATTTGAGAAAACTGTAATGATGAGATGAGATGAAACCGTTACTATATCCAAACAGGGCCCAAGTGTTTTCCCTTAGTGGGATTTAACCTTTCACCAGAGCAGCTCACAATTGGTAAATAGTTGTCTTTAGTGCATTATTATGATATGTTATATTCTGCCATTTTGAGGAGATGAGGGGAAGACAAGCTTCTTTGGGCCTCTTCAAAGAAAGGCTTTTTCACTATTCGTTCTTTCTGTAAGATCTTTATTCCTCACGATAACAACTCATTTCCTTTGAAAAGCATTAGGTAGACTAAGGTCCCTTCGAGGGTTGCGTTTCTTTTTTTGGTTAGGATTGTCTCTCTTGGAACGATTCTAACAATGGATAATGTAAAGAAAAGAAATATCATTGTAACTAATTACTGTTTTATGTGTAAAAGGAGTAGAGAGTTTGTTGATCATCTTTTACTCCTTGGTGGGATCGAGATGCTTTGCGGAACGAATTCTTCAATTGGGTGGGTTTGACTTGGGTAATGCCCAAAAGAATTGTAGACATTTGTGGTGTTTGGATAGGGTTAAGTAGTAATTATCAGATTGCAATAGAAAATAGTCTGCTTGCCTCATATGGTGTATTCAGAGGGAAACTATGATGGTAATTTTGAGGACTGAGAGTGAACGTTAGAGGATCTTGAAACTTTCTTTTCAATGCCCTCTACCTTTGGACAGATGTTATAGACCTTTTTTTATAAGTATAATGCTATAGACTTTTCATTTTTTTGATTAAAAGAGGATAAGCGCTCTCCATTGAGTAATGGGAGGGTTTACTACAGTGACTCAGGTGGTTGGTGGCCCCTTTTGAGAGTAGCGGCTTCTGAGTTGTATTCTTTTTCATACTTATAAAAAACAAAATGCCAGACTTTTGAGTTACTCTTGTTGTGCTTTTTAATAAAATTTATTACTTATAAAAAAATCTCATGTGTATGAACCGTATTGTGCATGCACCGTTATGAGTTTATTGACGGTCATTGAGATATCTCGACCTGAAATTAGGCTGCTTGCGTACCAGCTATACTTTCGGAAAAGGATGTGGTTCTGGCTGCGGAGACTGGTAGTGGTAAAACGTATGGATATTTGACTCCCCTAATGGATAGGCTGTGCACTGCACGTGATGATTTTGCAAATACAGTTTCTGATCAAGATTTGGCTCAATCCCGAAGACTCTGTCTTGTTCTTTGCCCCAATGTGCTGCTTTGTGAGCAAGTGGTTCGAATGGCTAATTGTCTTTGTGATGATGATGGTGAACCACTCCTCAGAGTTGCAGCTGTCTGTGGTCGACAGGTACTTTCATTGCAATTTTTTTGTAAAACTCATGAAATAAAGGCCTTTTCAAGATATTATAAGCTTCTTGGTTCTCACTAAGAAATTTTGACTGCAGGGATGGCCAGTTAATGTGCCTGACATTATTGTGTCCACCCCAGCTGCTCTTCTGAATAATATTGATCCAGACAAACCCCGTCGGCTGGAGTTTCTGCGTTGTGTAAAATTTGTGGTATATGTTTGTTCAAGTAACTATGGATTACTATTTTGCTGACCTTAATAATTGCAAATCTAACTCCAACTGATATCTATTTGCTATAACTGGCAGGTGTTTGATGAAGCAGACATGCTTCTCTGTGGGGGCTTCCAGAATAAAGTTCTTCGTCTGATAAACATGCTCCGCTTCGACGAAAAGCTATTGTCTAGGTCAAACAAATCTGTATCTGAGTGGCCAATGGAACTGGAATCTGAATCCTTATCAAACTTCACTTTAGATGATAAGGAAGACCTAAAAACCGAAATCATATCAGAAGGGGAAGATGATTCTGAGGATGTTGATGTTGACAATGTAGTAGAGGATGTTGATGTTGATAACATAGTAGAGGATGCTGATGTTGATAACATAGAGGATGCTGATGTTGATAACATAGTAGAGGATGCTGATGTTGATAACATAGTAGAAGATGCTGATGCTGATAACATAGTAGAGGATGCTGATGTTGACAACTTAGTAGAGGATGTTGAAAATGGGTCAATTAAAAGAAAAGACTGGAGGAGAGTGAGGAAATGTTATGAGCGCAGTAAACAGTACATTTTTGTTGCAGCCACCCTTCCAGTGAATGGGAAGAAAACTGCCGGGGCAGTGTTGAAACATATGTTTCCAAATGCCAATTGGGTTAGTGGAACGTATCTTCATTGTCACAACCCCAGGTGCCCATCATTTTCTGGTTGCCAGTTATTATCTCTAGTGATATTCTTTCTTCCTTTGGTAGTCATCTTCTAGAAGCATTATAGTGTGTTTTTCATTTTAAATAATTAAATGCTAGTACATAGCTAGTGAACTATTGCAAATACATATGTGCATGTATACACACATACATTGCACACAGACACACACTCACATATTGATCGATCTGGTTCTCCTTGTCGATAACTAAATGCTATCCAGTGGGCACAAGCATGGATGCCAAAGGCATTGTAGCCTTGTGGCATCCAAACCCCTTCTGTGGTGTCATGTCTAGGGGTTCCTGCATAACCTTCAGTTGCGGACAATACATTTTGGACCATTGTGGGATGGTAATTTACACTTTTATCTCTAGCTTGGTAAATTGAAGTCCTTTATACTTATATAAAAAATATTGAAGTATCGTACACATGAGCATTATAATTTCTTATGTATAAAATGGGGAAATATTGGATAGTAGAGTTTGGAGGGATGGATGGGATATAAATACGCACTTCATCTATCCTGCACTTTGTGGATCAAATTTGTTGTTTCCTCTACTTGAAGACACCCTTAGGCCAACCCATTGGAAATTTGCTTTAATAGTAGCTTACTGCATTGCCAATCCTCAGTGTTCAATCTTTGTGAGGCCTTGAATTTTTTTTTTTGTTGGGCGGGGGGAGGGATTGAAGGCTATAGGTGTTTTGCCTCTGTCACATGCTTATCTTGTACATTTGGGTTTGGGACATGACATTTAGAACCTGAGAATAATTTTCAGGTGAAAAAACCTGCGACTCCGCGCACACATAATTTCAGTTTCTACCCAGCTGGTATGTCCTTATTATCTATTAAGATTTATGTAGGTAGCTAACTGTCTTCAATTTGCTTTGTTGGTACTGATGCTGCACAGAAACATTTAGCCTGAGAGATAAAAATTACTGACCATTCCCTCTTGTTGATGTTAAGATATGATTATGTGCTTTGTGATATAAACTCATAATATATACACAAATGCTTAAACATGTATGCTATATAAAATAGCATCCTTCATTAATATTCATTCTGCAATTTAACCGCAAATCAACCCTCTGATGTTATGATGCATGTGAGCGAGTGGTTGATCATTGAGTTTCTTCCATTTTAGATTGAAGCAGAGGTGGATTCAAGTTACACTTGAGACTCAGGTGGATGAACTCATTAAGGCTGTCAAATCTAAAGATGGCGAATGCCGAACCATGGTCTTTGCAAACACTGTTGAGGCCGTTGAAGCAGTGGCAAATGTATTGCTGAAAGCTGGGATTGAGTGTTACCGTTACCATAAGGATTTTTCCTTGGAGGAGCGCACTCAGACATTAGCTGATTTCCAAGGAAAAGGTGGCATTCTTGTGTGCACTGATGCTGCTGCACGTGGTGTTGACATACCAAACGTGTCACATGTTATTCAGGTTCTTCCCCTTTTTACCTAACTTTGCTTCATGGATATGGTAAATGAAAAGTGGAAACGATAAACATCAAAGGTTCTCTGTAGCGAGTAAGAATAAGCAGCTACGAATAATTTTAACTGGGGAACTTTACTTACTCCACCAAAGTATTGATCCTTTTGCAATATGACTTTTAACCAGTTGAAACCCCAATTTAAACCTTTAGTTACAATGTGCACCCTCAGATTAAGATCTAAACATTAAGATGGATTAGGAATAGGTTGTGTCGGATAAGCTTAATAGTTAGATCTTAACGGAGGGTTCACATTGCTACTGAAGCATAAACTTGGGGTGTCAATGGGAAAAATTGGTAGTTTAGAGGTCACATTGCAAAATGGGTATAGCATGGGGTGTTAGTGTAAGTGGTTGGCCATGAGCCATAAGCTGTAAAAGAGGAAGAAAATACCACTACCACTTTTTAGTCAAAGCAAACCATGAAAAGCCTTACTGTTAATAGTGAGATGATCATAGGCGGCGGTAAGGGACCCTACTGGTGACCTCATGTACTAGTAGAATCAGCATGCTTGTGTCAAATTTTTTTATTTTGTTCAATGTTTTTTTCCAATTGAATTTATTGATAGGTCTGGGACTTAACTCTTGAAATAATTTGTATATTCCAGGCAGACTTTGCTACTTCTGCCGTAGATTTCCTGCATAGGGTTGGTCGCACTGCTAGAGCTGGTCAATTTGGACTTGTCACTAGCCTGTACACTGATTCCAACCGGGATCTTGTTGCTGCAGTTCGTCAAGCATGGGAGCTTGCTCAGCCTGTGGTAATTCTTGAAACTTATAAGTTCATGTTGGAAGATTTTCCTTTGTTAATAGACGGTTTTGAACCTATAAAAAATGTTAGTAGGTGGTTTTGATGCCACTTAGGCCAGAATTTAGAAAATTGAAATTGCTAATGGTAATTTTATTTTTATCGTGTTCATGGACTATGCCTATCATTCTCATCAGTAAAATTCTTGTTTACCAATGAAAAAAAAAAGATCCACATTAATGGTGTTTGATGTACTGTCGGGTACTTAGGAATGCAGAACCCAGTGCAAGTTACAATTCTGATTGGTTATTGATTACACATGAATGCAAGTTTTAGCATCCTAATGATGATAAAAAATTCCATTATGACTCCCGATAATTTTGTTGCCAATGATTGAAGCTCTTGAATAGAGTGACCAGTTTTTTTTTTTTTGCAGGAGACGGCATTTAGCAGGAAAAGAAGCTTCCGCAACAAACTTAAGAAAAGAGGTAAGTTTCATGGTAAAATTTTATCCCGGGTGTTTGAACCTCCACATAAACATGAAAAGCATATGATGCAAACATGTTAAAGGATATGCACACAACAATTTCCTGGCTGAAAACAAAGTTGCATCTGATAATTGCGTTATACAGAAAAAGTTCTAGTGAGTGAGACGCTCAGTTGATTATTACACTAAAGTTTGGTTTCATATCTATGATTTAGCAGGTTTGGGCAAAGAGCAGAGGCTTGTCAATAGTTGAAGAGAGTATGTTCTGACATAAAGCTACTAGATTGTGAGGAACTTGGTACGGAAAGAAGAATAGCTTGTATTTTTTTATTCCACATAATCCTAGCGATCGATGTAAATGATATGGTATTGATCTGTTTGAATTATATTTGATCTTCTTAATATATACATGCCTGCAAGTGGAGGGGTCTCTAGACAAATTTGATGCTTCTTTCATTCCTGGTACAAAATTGTTCCCCTTTTACCGTTCGAAGCATGCTATATTTCAAGCAATCCTCGTTTGAAAATGTTTCATTGGCTCTTGTTAGAAGTATACTCCCTTTTCCCACAGTTATCCATTGTACTTTGTTTTTTATATTATAACACACCCTTCCCGTTGGGATAGGATCATAGGTTGTTAGATAAAAAATAAAAACAAAAGAAGGTCGAAGGTTAAATTCACCATTAAAAAAACTCATAAAAGAAGTTGAAATTCATTAGGGCTCGTGTTGATAGTGAGATAAGATGAGATGGTTTTAGATAAGTTAAATAAAATATTATTACAATATTATTATTAAACCTGACATCAAAGCACGTGCTCCTTCATCTCCAATAGAATTGCCATGCAAATGAAGTTCCTGAAAATGTATAATAAGCTAAGAATCTAAGAGTCATCTATGCTATTCTTATTTTTATAAACAAATATTTGACCACACTTTTAAAACTGCCTACTGAGACTAATGTCATTAAAGTGCTCGTCGTTCAGTTTTTCCAATGAATAGCTCATCTACACGGGAGGGGAATGAATAATTGTGAGGCCCAAAAGTAAATTCTCAGCTTGAGTAGCATGCCGGTTTATAAAACCCAAACAAATAGACCCTCACAATATGTAGAAGAAGAAGAAGAAGAAGAAGAAGAAGAAGAAGCACGCCAATTGAAACAAGCATCTAGGAGGGAATGAGCTACACTCTACACCCGACTTATATAAAAAAGAACCTTATATAAAAAAGAACCTTCTGTTAAGTGACTCAAGCCAAAGGGGCTCAGATTCAAATGCCTTGAACAGGTTGAATGATCGATGAACCTTTGTGATAATAAGAATAGTGATATCTGCTACATACCTTCGCCAAACCTCACCAATCAAATTCTTGAATTTGATTGAAGGAAAACCTCAACAGGCACGGCCTTTAGACCCGTCCCTAAGGAAGTAAAGCCCGGATAATGACCCGACCCTTTAACCATTAGGCTACATCCTGATGTGTCCCACCAACATCGGAATTCTCTTTAATGGAATCATAGCCAGTCGACCAAGAAACCACCGGTTTCGCGTGGTGGGCTGGGAATGCCCAGCTTATCAATTTATCGAGTAAATTATTGGGAGTTCATGTAGCCCATTGCTTATTACATATAAAAATAAAATAAAAAATAGCCCATGGCAGATTAATTGGATTCTGCGCTGAAAATTTTAAGGCTGACGGCAAAGAGGAAAGTAAATGGAAATGCAAGTATCTAGTTCCTCCTCATTATGTTGGATTACCAAGAATGTTGATTCTATTTTTTTTTTTTTTTAGTTTATCGATCGAACAACGAAAACCAGGCAGATATATTGACTGAAGTTCAAAGTTGGGAGGGAAGGGGGGAGAGGGAGTTTGCAGAAAAAATACAGTACAGCGAGGCTGACGTTCTTTCTGCTTTAAGAGCAAAAGGTATTCACAACGTAATTTGTTTAAATTATGCAGTTTTTAATGCAAGTTAGAAAATCTTCAGCATTCCCAAGTTTTTTTTTTTTTAACATTCCTAAGTTATTAAATATTTTTGTTACAATTTAACAATGAATTAATGGAGAACCCATGATTCTCACGCACTGGATAGGACAAACATGCACTATATTGAGATACGCATTAGAGAATTTATAATGGACCAACTCAATCAAACATTACTCGTACGTTAGTTTGCTGGTTTAATTTTGCATAACTTATCACACGTAGTATTCTCAGATGAACTAAGATGCAAAATCCTTTTGGTTGTCATAAATAATCCTAATTCCCCATCAGCACAATACTGGTTAATTTTCCCCAATGTGGAACAGAAATAAAAGAAATGGAATAAGGGCATTGCTGCCAACGACAAATTCAGTTCTTGTGGTGGAGATTTATTTTCCACGGATGAGGGCTTAATTTGCTAGCTGGCTTTGGAATAAGGAGTTTCTCCACCAGTTTCCATAAAACTGTCAGCTGAAGATACAAATTAGTACACCTAAAGGCAATACTACATATAGTTGTAGAGTGCGTACGTAAATGCCGCGCAACCTTTTTGCAACTGGTTATCAATTATTCTTTGCTAAAGAATGCTAGCTAGCTCATATGAGCAAATAAATTTAATTCCTCTTTGCTCTAACTCCTTACTACAAGAAAAACGAGTATTTGTAACGGATTATTTGCGATGAAAAAGATTATTTGCAACAAAAAGAGACTCATCGTGGCAGAAAATAGTCATTTTCACAGAAAATAGTTAGCCACAATTTAATATCAAACTACTTACCTCGCATCATTAATTCAATATTTCTATCATGAAATCGATCACGTAAACTAGAAGAAGATAGAAAACGTAAGGGATGCGAGAGGAATGAGGCAATCGCTATTGGCTTGGTGAACGTGATACACTCACGGTGCTGGATTGAGTATCCTGGATTCGGCTGCTACACTTTTGGAGGTTTACGGTTTTTTCCCAAATAACACATGGAATGGAGATATTTATAGAGAGATTTGGAGAGGGTGCCGACGAGTTCAAGTTGGACTCAGTCGCAATCATTCAAGAAGAGAATTTGAATTTAAAAACATGATCTAGTAGTTAATTCAATGTAGGGTTGGTAATGACTGAGACTGCGGAGGAGACTTTAATCAATGATGATTTTAAATTAAAATAAATTTCTAATAACCGATCTTTAAATTCTAAAAGGAGTCTAACTTGTTCAATAAATAATAAATAAGATTTAACCTAGTTATTGAGTCTAATTAAAACTCATAATCAACCTCAGTAATTTATCGCTAGTGGGCTTATCCAACATGGCCCATTAAATATAATTTAAGCCCAATAAAAATTATTCAGATTCTGACCTTAGAATTATTGGCTGTGATTGTTTCAAAATCACCACAACTCCATTTATCTAGGTGTCTCCAGAATTTCCTAAGTTTTGTATATTGACCATGAGGTTGCTTCACCTAGGTATCTCTCAACCCCATTCTAGTCACATGTTCTTTGAATTTCTTCAGAAACAATCCATTGGTCATCGGATCTACTACCATCTTGGTTGAGGAAATAAAATTAACATTGACCTCACATTTTTTCACTATATCCAAAATATAATGATAATGCACATCAATGTGTTTTTTTTTTTTAAACTTTGTGTTCCACTTTTTATTAATGAGATAATTGACTGATTATCACAAAACATATTGATTAGTTCTGTGGATGTACTCAAATTTAATATTTTAATAAAACGTTTCATCCATACTGCATTACTCACTACAGTACTACAAATAATATATTCTGCTTCCATGATATACTTTGCAACACATCGATATTTCTTACTCAACTAAGAAGCTATTGTTCCACCAAATAGAAAATATATCCACTTGTAGATTTTCTATCATCTACATTACTTTCAAAATTAGTAGCACTATAGCCGATTACTCTAGATTACTAATCCCAAAGCGCAATTTCATATTTTTAGTATATTGTAAATACCTTAATGTACGTTTCACTACTTATCAATGTTTCTTACCTGGATTGGATTGATATCTGTTTACCAATCCTATTGCATGATAAATGTCTTGTCTCATACTTGTCATTGCATTCATGAGGCTTCCCGAGCGTAGAGAACTTTAAACATTTCGCTTATTTCCTTCTCATCTTTTGGGCACATACTTTTATTTAAAGCACGACCTTTGCAAACATGTGTACTTAAGGATTTACAATTTTTTATACCAAATCTTTTAAGTATTCTTTCTAAATATTTTTCTTGATCTAAATATACCATCTTTGAATTTCTATTTCTCGAAATTCTTATACCAAGAACATAAGCGGCTTCACCCATGTCTTTCATTTCAAATTTAGATTTAAAGAGTTCTTTTGTTTTATTAATCATATCTAGACAATTATTTGTCATTAATATATCATAAACATATAATGCTAATAATGTTACTTTATTATTATTTTTTCATATGAATACACAATGATCTATTAGATTCATTTCATATCTCATTTCTAAAATGGTTTGGTGAAACTTCAAGTACCACTATCTTGAAGATTAGGTTCATACCGTAATTTCTTCAACCTCTAGACTTTTTCAACATCATAAAAAGAAAAAGTACATGTCAGCACAAGTGTAGAATAAGAGAAGGAAGTTGAGTATGGTATAACATAAATTCTGTAGCAAGGTCAATTAATTTTAGTCCAATGTGATACGTAGAAGGATCGGATACTTTAGTCCAAACTGAAAACTGTAGCAGGGCAATTTGGTCAATCAACTACAACAAAACCTATGTCTTTAAGGTCTATAATGCTTTTATCATAGTTATATAAATGGATAGAGAAAATATAAGACATTTTGATCATTTCATATTTATGATGACAGGTGATCTCAGATAAGAAAATATATGATTCCATAGATCATAAACTATTTAAATAAAATATTATTTACAATATGATACTGATACATCAGTTAGCTAGTATGATTAGAATTACTAATTCAGGACCTCTCTTTTATTCTTTTCTTCCTCTCTCACAATTTCCATCCAAAAACAAAAGGCCGGCCGGCCTCGCGTAGGTTACAGCACACATAGGTATGCCCACCTAGCTCTCACAAAAATAGGCCATATTTCATTGATTACAACGAACGTCCAATGAGTTACAAAATTAGGAGCTGTCCGCTTGTACATTTCTTGTTCATATCAAATTACTAAGTGGCCACTTGGCCTAGGCATGCATGCAACTCGATCGATAAAATGTATATATGTAAGCCATGCAAGGCTATTGGAATATTGATCAGGCAAGAGGCAACACTTTCCTAAGCCAACATACATCATATTTAGCTAATACAAATACTAATGGCTTCTCGTACAGCAGTCGCATATTTCTCTGCTGCTTGTTTTGCTGTTTTGGTTATGGTCGTTGCCGCACATGACGGCAGGTACGATGATCACGATATGACCCCCGGCATGGTCATGCCTCCTGCTCCAACCCAAAATGCTGCAACAACCATCGTCGGATATTCGTCTATGTTGCCAGGACTCCTTATTCCTTTTGTCGTTACATTTCTTGCCGTCATAAGGGAGAGGCAGATCTGATCATCAGCTTATATGCAGCTGGTCCATTGTGCTTTGGATGTTGTTGTTTGCGTAATTGCTAGCTACTTGGAATTTCACTTATATATATCATCTTCTAAGTTCTGTCTTTCTTCTTTTATGAATTACTTTGATGGGATCGACGAATTGGAAAGCATATATACATGCTTTTTTGTTGTTGATAATGTCTAATAATTGTTGATCATCTACACTTTAAAAGCTGCAATGAATCCCAACTACAATAAGTGGTGTGTCTCCGTAACAACGTGCAAATAGTTGAATCCTCTTCATCAAGTACACATGAATTAACTTAGGTTTCTTGTAATACCCAACAGCTAGCTAGCAGCCATAACTAAACAAACCATATATAAATAATCGCAACTCACTTATAGCGTACCTAGTACGTAGCTAGGGCTTGAGAAGACGTTCACAAGCTGACATGTAACCTCCTTATAAATTCCTCCATATGATGGGGCAGAACTTCTTCGAGCAAAGGATATATATATATATATAGTAGTTTATAAATTAGCCAGAATTTATCGTACATGCAGACGTTCATGTAATTGGCCGGATGTATCGCCTAATTCATGACTATATAAATATATATATATATATATATATATATGAATGAACCCCGGCCCTAAGCAGAAAATGAAACACATCTTCCAGGCCGGTAGAGTTTAGAAGGAAAGCAACACTACCTTAATTAGATCTAGGAATAATTAATGTGTGTTAAATGATCTGAAAGGTATGAATGCGCAAAAGCCGCATGAATTGCTGCTCCGATGGAAAGCACGTCCTCGTCGATGAAGTAGTAAGGGCTATGGGGAGGATGTACTGCTCCAATCTTTTCATTTCTTATGCCTAAAAATAGGAAGGATCCAGGTACCTTTTCCAAGTAGAAAGAGAAATCTTCACTCCCCATAAAGCTAGGAGCTAATATTGTGTTTTCTTCTCCTACAATCTCACTTGCAACACTGACTACATTCTCATATATTTTCTGGTCGTTTATAGTCGGCGGAAGTGTTGGATGTTCCTTTCCCAAGAACTCAATTTCGGCAGAGCAACGATGTACAGCCGCCTGGCCTTTTATAACCTGCATTCACAAAGAAATTAATACAAAAAATGTTACATATTATATATTCTCACTTTTATGATCTTATTGTAATGATGCAACATTATTATTCATTGACATTTAAATTTTTCATTTTATAAAACATGAGAAGTTGATCTGATTGTTGATGGATATACTGCCACGTCAGCACAACGAGATAACAGGTGCATAATCTAGAGATAAAACTATAATTAATATGTGTAACATAACTCATTATCTATAAGCTGATTTATTTGTAATCTTTCCGAAACCCCCAAAAATAATTAGTCCCAAAAGCCTAATTAAACTTAATGGACTGGAAAATTCAATTATATTTGATTAACTGACATTAATTATTTTCTTTTAGACATTGGACCTCCAGAAAATGTGATTAATTACAAACCATCATTATAGATAGGAAGAAACAAGAAATCATATTCTTGTGTCAATATATATATATATATATATGTGTGTGTGTGTGTGTGTGTGTGTGTCTGCGCATGGCTGGCCGAGCTAGCTTACAGATGATCGGATGGATCAAATTAATTACCTCTTCTATTCTGTCCCTGAGAGCAAAGAAGCTTTTCTTGCTGAAAGCCCTAAAAGTCCCAGATATTGTAGCCGAGTCTGGGATGACGTTGAAAGCTGTCCCGCCTTGGATCATAGCAACAGAAACCACCTACACGACGTACAGCATGCATTTTTAAGATCCCCTTGTGCTCAAGTACTGACTCTCTCTCTCTCTCTCTCTCTCTCTCTCTCTCTCTATATATATATATATATATTTTACAAGTGGTAGTGCGTAGGTATCAATTATTGATAGTAGTACCTGAGAATCAAAAGGGTCAATCTCCCTGGAAACAATACTTTGGAGGCTAACTACTGATGTTGCAGCAGCCAAAATGGGATCGATGGTGTCCTGTGGACCTGCTGCGTGGCCACCTTTCCCGGTGATCTTGGCTTTAAAGCTGCCACACCCAGCTAGAAATTCTCCAGGTCTTGATGCAGCAACACCAATGGGATATCGTGGCGCTATGTGCAACCCAAAAATGGCTTCCACATTTTCTAGCACCCCTTCCTCGATCATGTCTTTTGCACCTTCCCCTCGCTCCTCAGCAGGTTGAAATATAACAACGACAGTACCCTAAAGTATGTTTTAAAGGCCAGGATTTTAATTAGCTTTAAATAATGATTCAAATAAATAATTATTTAATTATGCATGATATTGGAAATAATATATGTATTGATCCACTACTACTGGCCTGTAACTGGTCTCGAAGTTCTTGGAGTATCTTTGCAGCACCAAGGAGCATGGCAACATGTGCATCATGACCACAAGCATGCATTTTGCCCTCTACTTTGCTCTTGTGTTCCCACTCCACCGATTCCTACAAATAATTAAGCAGTATCTATAATAATGGATAATAGATCGGCTTTGCACTTTCTCGAAATCAAATTAATTATATATATAAATCTTATAAAAATAAGTTCTCAAGCTGACGTGTCTTAAAGTTATTAGTATAGAGGATACTGCTCTACAGCAAAGCACTACTCAAGAGCAACCTTAGGCAAATATTGTTGCTAATTCTCTCAAGTTGTTGTAACTGTTTTTTATTCTCTATTTTGATTCCTTAGTCTCTTGTAAGGTTGTGTATAAATACACTTAGAAGTGCAATACAAAAACATGGAATGCAGGCAAATATGATTTCTCTAATATGGTATCAGAGCATTGCGACTCACAATCCCTTTGATCCTTGGCGTTAACATCTCCCTCTCTCCCTTCCCCAAATCCCTCCATTGTCTTTTCTTTTTCTTATATTATTACTACTAAACTCACTATAGAAAACTTTTCATTATGAAAAGTGCAAATTAGTGCTTACCTTCAAGGCCAAGACCTCTATTACTATGTTGATGGCACCCTTTCCTGTCCTACTGAATTTCTTCCCACTCAATCAGATTCTATCTCACCGCCCAACCCAGATTTTTCTTCTTTGAAATGTATAGATCAACTGGTCTTATCATTTTATTTTCGTCCCTCTCTGAATCTGTAATCAACCATGTCCTCTCTGCCAACACCTCTTGGGAACTCTGGCTTTCACTGTCTTCCTTTTTTGCCTCTCATTCACAAACCAAGCAATTTTAGGTCAGATTTCAACTTGCTAATCTCACATGAAGAGATCAAACAATTACAAACTATTTTGGAAAGGTGCGTTCCATTGCAGATATTCTAGCCGCAACTTGTAATCCTTTACCTAATCAAGAATTTGTCACTTTCCTACTAGTCTTGGCTCTGCATATAAATCCTTTATTACATCTGTCACCACACTCTCTGAGCCCATTTCTTCTCATGAACTTTATCAATTGTTGCTTGTTCATGAAAGTCACATTTCATACCATGCAAGGAGTACTACCTCCTCCCTTGAGTCTATAGTTCACTTTACTATTGCTAGTGGTTGTGATCAACGAGGTAGAAGCTTCCCTCATGGTGGTCGAAATGGAAGTAGTGGCAGAGGAAGATCAAACTATTTTACTCGAGGTGGCAGACATTCCTCCATTGCCGCACCTACAAATTCTTAGCACTTCAACAATCATTGTCCAACATGTCAACTGTGTCACAAATCCGACCATATAGCCTTACAATGTTGTCATTGGCTTGATCATTCTTATCAATATGAGGCCCCTCACTCTTTCTCTGCAAAGTTCACAAGTCTAAGCACCTTCTCCGACGCTACATGGTACCCTGATACTGCTGCAACCCACCACATCACCCATGACTTAACCAATTTAAACCTTTCCTCAGAGTCGTACAATGGTGGTGAACAGATCCGAGTGTGTGATGGTTCAGGACTTCCCATACAAAACATTGGTGACTCCTATCTTTCTTCCATTTCTTCTTCAAAAATTTCTTCATGTTCCTTTAATCACCAAATATTTGGCCTCTGTTTCAAAATTCTACGGTGACAATTCCTATTATTTCAAGTTTCATGCCTCTCACTTTTCTGTGAAAGACACCTCGACGGAGAAGCTCCTCCTCATCGGACCCTTCCTTGACGGTCTCTATATTTTCCCCTCTGCGTCGGCTTCTTCCCTATCACCATCGGCTCATCTCGGTGAGAGAACCTCTATTGCTCAGTGGCATCGTCAACTGGGTCATCCTTCCCTCACTCTCGTTTCTCACATCTTGCACAGTAGCTCTTTGAAAGTTTCTCCCACAAACATCAACTTCAAATGTACTGAGTGTCCCTTAGCCAAAAGCCATCAACTCCCCTTCCCCAATAGTCAGGCTTCTTCTACTAAGCCCTTAGAATTAATTTGTACTGACTTCTTGGGCCGGGCCCCTTATGTTTCTCGTAATGGATACAAGTACTATATTTCCTTTGTTACAGTTTACTTGGTTTTTTCCTTTAACATTTAAATTTGATGTTCTCAATATTTTTTCACATTTTTACCTCATATTGAAAGACTGTTCAATGCTAAACTCATCACTCTACAAACCGATGGAGGTGGTGAATTTCGACCCCTCACTCCGTTGTGTCAAAAACTTGGTATCCATCACCGTTTTTCATGTCCACATACCCGTCAATAAAATGGGCTTGTTGAAAGAAAACATAGACATATTGTTAAAACTGGGCTTGCTCTCTTGGCCCATGCCTCTCTCACATTCACCTTTTGGGCTGAAGCCTTTGAAACTGCAATTTACCTAATTAATCTACTAACTTCCCCAACTCTCAAAAATAGATTTTCATTTTTTAATGTTTATCATCGTGTCCCAGATTATCATTTTTTAAAAGTCTTTGGATGTGATTGTTGTCTTAATTTGCACCCCTACAATAAACACAAATTAAATAACCGATCAACTTCTTGTCTCTTTCTATGTTATAGCTCCACACATAAAGGGTATAAGTGCTTGGATCTAAAAACTCATAGGCTTTATATCTCACGGTACGTTATATTTCATGAGGACTCTTTTCCATACTCGAAATCAAGGCCTATCTCTCATTCATACACAGTCGTCACCTGTGGTCCAATTGCCTATTCTCCCACCATCAATTCTTGGCCCAGGCCCAGGTCCATTGCCCCTTTCTTCCTCAAATGCTTCTTCTTCCTTTTCCCGATCCCCTATTCTTCGCTCTTCTCCTACGGAAATTTCCTCTCCTTAAATCATGTCCATTGCTCCTCCTATCCTGACTCCACCACGCTCTCTAATAATTACAAGAGCCCAAACAAATTCATCTCATCCCCATATTCGTATGGATGTTACCGTGCCCTACCCCTCTTAGCAATGTCGTGCTACCACTATACAAATTCCAAAAACTCCTACCAGTTACTCGGCAGCCTCTAAACTCTCCGAATGGCGTGAAGCCATGACTAAGGAGTACAATTCCTTGATTCAAAACCAAACCTGTACCTTAGTCCCTCATAATCCTTCCTCTAATGTTCTTGGATGCAGGTGGGTCTACCATACCAAACTTCATGCCAATGGCTCCATTGATCGTCAAAAGGCTTGATTGATTGCCAAAGGCTACCATCAACGGCCTGGAATTGATTTTCACAAGACATTCGGTCCAGTGGTGAAGTCCTCCACAATTCGGTTGATCCTCTCCATAGTTGTTGCTCGTGGGTGGCCTCTACTCCAGATCGACATACAAAATGTGTTCCTCCATGGAACTTTAACTTATAAGGTATACATGCAACAACCTTAAGGCTTCATAAATCCACTACATCCCACCTATGTTTGTGAACTACATAAAGTCATATATGGCCTCAAGCAAGCACCAAGTGCATGGTTTGCCCAGTATAAGTTCTTGGCTTATTGACTATGGCTTTAAAGCCTAATCTCAAGCTGATCCATCTCTATTCACTCTCAGTCATATTGATCTTCACATATATCTCTTAGTTTATGTCGATGATATTATTATTTTGTCTTTTACCATTGACACTTTCATTTGTGACTTGAGCACTGCATTTTCTGTTAAGGACTTGGGTTCATTGTCCTACTTTCTTAGTTTGGAAATTAACTATTTGTGTGATGGCTTACTACTCTCTCAAAGAATCAAAGATTTGCTTATTAGAAGAAAAATGCTACATGCCAAGCCGATGACTTCACCAATGGCAGCTTTTTTAAAATTATCAAATTTTGACTCACTTGATTTTGAAGATGTTACACTCTTTTGAAGTATTGTTGGTGGATTACAGTATCTATCTCTAACTAGGCCTGATATCCCCTTCGTGGTTAATAAGGTGTGCTAATTTATGCACTCACCCAAATTGCCACACTGGAGTGCAATAAAACGGATATTGCGCTACTTAAATGCCACCTTCAATCATGATCTCTTCTTCTCATCCAAGTCATCCTTCCAGTTGCAAGCTTACTCAGACGCCGATTGGGTTGGATGTCCAGATGATTGTAGATCTACTGGCGGATTTTGCATCTTCCTAGGTAAACATTTAATTTCATAGAGCTCAAAGAAGCAACGAACAATGACAAGATCAAGCATAGAAGCTGAATATAAATCTGTAGCTTCATCTATAGCAAAACTAATTTGGCTTCAAATTCTCATATGTGAACTCGGTTTACCTCTTTCTCAAGCTCCAATATTATGGTGTACAATATTGGAGTTACCTACTTGGCTGCCAATCCCATTTACCATTCAAGGACAAAGCATATGGATATTGAGTTTCACTTTGTAAGAGATAAAGTTGCTGCAAAAGCACTTAGGTTTGGATAGTGAGATGAGATTTTTTGGTTTTAGATGAAAGTTTAAAATATTATTTTTTAATATTATTATTGTTTTGGGATTTGAAAAAATTGAATTGTTTATTATATTTTGTGTAGAAATTTGAAAAAGTTGTAATAATGAGATGAGATGAGATGAGAATTTTGTATCTCATTTTGGTTGCCAAACCTATAAGTGTTTCCTTTGTTAGTTCAAAGGATCAACTTGTAGGTGTCTTTACAAAACCATTAGTTGCTGAAATTGTTTTTACTTTTAGGACGAGTCTCAATGTTATTGATACACCATTGGACTCGAGGGGTCATATTAGTATAGAGGATACTGCTGCATAGCAAAGCACTACTCAAAAGCAACCGTAGGCAATATTGTTGCTAATTCTCTCAAGTTGTTGTAACTGTTTTTTATTCTCTATTTTGATTCCTTAGCCTCTAGTAAGGTTGTATATAAATACACTCAAAAGTGCAATACAAAGTACATGGAATTCAGGCAAATATGCTTCTTTGATAAAAGTGATATGTTAGATTTATTTTACAACGAAAAAATACTTTACAATATCCAACGTATCATATTAAACCACCTCAATTGGTAAGATTTATTTTTAAGATTTATACTTAGACAAAACATCTCAAACAAGTAATTCTGAAACTGTTGATAATGATTAATTCTACCCCATACATTTTCACGGGGACGTGTATTCCTGACGGCCATGACAATTTAGCACACATGAGGACCACAACTGACCAGTATATAATATAATGACAACCAGTCTTTTTATATAAAAATAACAAATTGAAAACCATGACCACGTACAACGCATGATGTTCTTTCTTGATAATCCCGACCTTTTTTCCATTTGGAAAGAAAAATAAAACATCATATATAGAAAACAAGACAATATTACTTCAATAGTAGTGTAACTGACCTGAATTGGCAAAGCATCCATATCTGCTCTAAGTGCAACAACTGGTGGGGAACTAGACCCAATTCTGGCTACCACCCCGGTCCTAGCCACTGGCCACCGGTACTCAACGCCGAGCCAATCCAGCTCCCGCCTTATGAGCGCACTCGTTTTGAATTCTTCATATGCAAGTTCTGGGTGCTCATGAATTTCTCTCCTCACCCTTTTCATCCATTCCACTGTGTTGGGATCTTTGGACAACTCAATTACCTGCTCCTTCAATGAAGAATTCTGATGCGCTGGCTGAACATTCAAGAAACTCTCATGGCTTGGATGAGTTTGGGATTTCGAAGAAAAACTCAGGGATATGGGTATGGAGATGATCAGGAATATGAGTCGCAAAAAGTCCATAGGGCTAATTAGTTGTTGTCCCTGTAGAGATGCATGACAATAAAAAAAAAGTAGGTTGATGTAGCTATTTATATGGGGTCAAGGTCCTAGCTAATTGGAGTTGTTGTTCCCATTTGAGGACTTGATGAAATGAACAATAGGGACAGGCCCTACGTAAACCTGTTAATTCTCATTTAATCTGTGCTTTAGTAACTGGTAAAATTGTTTGAATTAAGATATTTTATTAAGGTTTAAAAAATGACAGAGAAAAAATTAAATAAAATATTATAAAATTAAAAAATTATTTAAATATTATTTTTTAATATTATTTTTTATTTTGAAATTTAAAAAAGATATATATTTTTTTTTAAATTTAAAAAAGTTATAATGATTAGGTAAGGATTAAACAGAAAAAATTAATTATTTGAAATTAAAAATTAATTTTATTATAAAATAAATTTAATATATTATATGAAATTATATTAATTTATATATTTATTTTTATAAAATATTTTTATGGTTGTAGTAATTGTCTTCCCAATCAAAAACTTAATGATGCCAAGTGTCAAGCACATCCCGAGCGCACGTGTCCCATGAGGAAAAAATAATTACTACACCTAGCTAGTGGCAGGTTTAGTATAGATGGAGGTAGGTATATATAAATTAGGAAGATTCCGGGATTATATATTTATCTTCTTTTTTTTTTTTCACCTTTTGGTCACTTTTTAACCTGAGTTTTGAATTTGATGGATTCGAGATCCCATGAACCTCTCCATGCACAAATAAGTGAACGAAAGTGAAAAGCAGACAATATTTGTTGATCAGAGATTCAGACACCAGATTGATAGTTAGGTAAACGAAAGTGAAACAACAATATTGAGCAGGCCACTGATTCGACTATGGAAGTGACCACCTGCTTTCTTGGTTTTGGCTTATTCATCAACACGTTTATTCTATTTAAAAAAAAAAAAATACGAAAACGGATTCTGGAGGCGGCACGAAATGATAATAGCCTATATTTGAAAATAGGTACGGATAAATGAGACAGGTACCGAGATATTATGTCCTGTCCAATCCAAGTACTTGAAATTTTGGATGGACGGTGATACTCTACGTATCGTGCTACAGCCGCCGCTGGGGGCTCCGCTGAGAGCTCCCGCTGGGCGTAGCCTCACTGTATTTTTTAAGTTTATATATATATATTGATGTTTTTAATAATTTTAAGTATTTTAAAAAAATAAAATAATTTTAAAATATTATTAAAAAATATTTTCTTAATAAAAAAATAAAAAAAATTATTAAAAAATACTTCTTTAATTATGAAGTAAAATAATACTTCATGATTAAGAAAATAGTTTTTAATAAAATTTTAAATTCTTTTTATTTTTTAAAAATATTTAAAATTATTAAAAAAATCTATATAAAAAAACACTTAAAAAAAAAGCACATCAAAAAAAAAATCAAGCATACACCCCAGCGAGAGCCCCCAACGGGAGCTCCCAGCGGGACGTGTAGCATTATTCTACTCCTACAGAGAAGTTCACCGTAACAACCACCGAATAGTAAATAAATTTTTATTTTTATTTTTTTAATTTATTAAATATATATATTTTAAAAATAATAAAATATAGAAACTCATTTTAAAATAATTACTTAACAATTAAGTAAAAAAATAAAAAAAAATGCATTCGATGGCCACTGTCGATGACCAACCTCTGTGGAAAAAGCAATTTCCTTTTCGGTTACATGAACCTGAGTAAACCATATTTAAAAATAAAAAAAATGGCAAAAATTGGTACAATTTGAAAATCCGAATTCAAAGTTTTAAAAATCTAAATTCTTTCGAGTATCGATCCAGGTTATGTTTTGTTGTTCTAAATTTTGGAAAACAGTTTTTAGTTTCAATTTATGAAACCTGGCCTGTTTTCACGGAGAAAACAACATAAAACTGGTATTTTAATTATTTTCATGATAGAAAGTGAAAATGTAAGAAAAAAATATCAATTTAATTTCATGCTAAGTTTGTGTTAAATTTCACTTCGCGAGCTGATTGAAACTGTCATCATTAATAGCGGTGACTTACATATCACGCGATAGGCACGTGAAATGCGTGGAGAATCACGAGGGAATCTTCGATTGACAAGAATAATGAAGGCCAGAAAGCAAAAACAGTGGCCCCCACATACATATATGTTACCAAATAATTCACGTGAGTGGTCCACACGTCTCCTTCGTTAATTTGCATGTTAAATCTGTACGTCCCTTCCAACCACTTACTTTCTAACGCCATAGTCCATTATACCCTTCATGCGTCACATCTTTAGTTCTCTTGATCATCTCTATCTCCCAAAAGGTTTTTTCCTTTTTTTTTTTTTTAATGAAAAATACTATAAACACAAAGGGATCACACACATGATGTGGCATACTGTGCACTCTCTCTCTCTTTTTTCCCTTTTTTTTTCCTCCTCCCGTGCGTCTCCCCTCCCCTCATCTCTTCCCCTTTTCCCTTTTTGCCTCCATGAGTTGCCGTGCACAGGAGTTCCTATCCCCTACCGAACGATGCCGCTTGGACTGCCGGCGGATTCTATCGGCCATGAGGTGGTCCCCGACCACCATGGCCACCACAGGGAGGCGGAGGCAAAGAGGAAAAGGGGGAGGGGGGGAGGGGAGAGGCGCTGCAGTGTGGAGAGGGGAGATGACGACAGCTTCTGCTGGTCTTGAGGTGGTCTCCGACCACTATGGCAGCAACGGAGAGGATGGAGGCAAGCGGAGGTGGCGAAGATGCACAAGAAGGGAGAAAAAAGAAAGAAGAAAAAAAAAAAGTGGATAGACGTGGCACACTCATAGTGTGCTACATCAGTGTGTGGGATCTTATTGTGTCTGTAGCAGCTCTATTTTATTATTATTAAATATTTTAGACACAGAGATTATATAAAAATAAACTCATAAATTGATGTGGTTTGATGTGATACGTCAGATTGTAAAGTTACTTTTATTGTAAAGTGGATCTAACGGATCCCATAAAATCACATCAGTTTATAAGTTTACTTTTGTATAATCATTTTGTGTATGTAGCAGTTCACCTTTTTTTGCCTGCCTTTAATTTTCTTTTGAAAGTTGTTTAGGAGACAAATATTCAGAATATATATATATATATATATTGCACTTGTAAACCATGCTGAATTCAGCATTCCCATTAGTTTTTGGATTGTATGGCTTGATATGACATTTATAACATTTAATTTTAGGTGTAGGCCATAATATTTTAAATACCAAATTGGTTTAGTAAGAAGAATTACTTCCATAAGGTTTGGTGACTATTTTTCTTAACGGTCTCGAGTTTTTAGGACAAAATTTCGACTAATTCAAATATAAATATAGAGTTTTGAATTCAAGATATTCAGATTATATGGCTCGCCCCACAACCAAGCCACGCCTTGAGATTGATTTGATTTGTACTTTTAAGTTAGTACCATTATTTTAGATACTAACTTCTAAATATTCTACTCAACAGACCTACGCCACATATTTATAGAGAAAAATAAATAAATAAAGAATAAAAATAAATGTGTGATATAATACTGCTAAATAGAATTTTTCTTATATCTATAGTGGAGTGAAGAGTAAGCTACACGACTTAGCAGCATATGATGAGGGAGCACTTGAGAAGTACTTGTGTGACTCCACGAGGTTGGCTCATTTAGGCCTCTCCTAATTAATGTTCAAAAGGATAGAGACGTTATCCTAATCATGCCCAAATATTGAATCTCTTCCTCTCCTTTCAACCCGTGGCGGACCCACGTATGACCCCTTTTTTTTTTTTTTTTTTTTT
>QEOT01006116.1:305096-321757 GCA_003123785.1 Pterocarya stenoptera
TTTTTTTTTTTTTTAACGAAAAATTAGCTCCTCTCTTTAAATAACATTTTTTATTCAATGGAGGAAACTTTCACGTAGCCTTACTTGCTTCTTTCCCTTTGGAAATTCAAACCAATAGCAAGCTAGTCGAAGTTATTAAATGAAAAACAATATATCATTCATGTTACTGTCTCCAATAAATAATATGATATACATAATTTATAAACAAAAATTAGATTTGCAATTTATTTACTGATACACTAGTTAACATACTACAAATATGGAAGTTAAGAATATAATATAAATAATTAAATCTACATATTTCTACTAGATTACGTTTTCGGGATAAGTGGTTATTTCAAATAGTATCAGAGCAGAAATGTTGAGTTCAAATTATGAATCTACACTCTACACATTAACTAAAATTTTTTGGGCAAATGATGATTTCACAAAACCTATCATATCAATTAAAAAATATTAATTTTTTAATATTTTTATAATTATAATGAGCCTCATAATAAATGATCAACTTGCAAATAACAAAATTTTATTAGATTAATTTTCATCTTTTATAGCACTTTCCAAAAGAAGCCAACAAACCCCTCCACCAATGGAATCGTCTTTTAATTTTGAGGGCAAAAGTACTGATCATAGGTTTAGGGGGGTTATTAGAGTATAGACTTGATCATAATATATAGCACTTTGCCAACTAAGAATGGATGCGAGGAATTTAGACGGCAAAAAATCATGTAGATACTCTTTCAAATCGGTTTGAGCGGTAACTTTTATTCTCTAATCCCTTGAGAAAGATTGATAAGTACTCTGAAGTAAATTCAAACCATTCTGAACAGCAACAGCTGGGGCAATATGTTTGTTTTGAAAAACTGCATGCCAGGTTTCTTCTATATCATAAACTTCAAGCTATGGTAAAGAACTCAACAAAATCTAGACTTACTTTATATATATATACATTCTGCAGCAAATTAATAATAAAAGCACCAACGACATCTGGACAAGAATGAAACTCAATAAAGATGCTTGGATACCTCATTAACCATACCTTCTGAACTTGCTCACAGGTAAAGATCATAACATGAACACTACTTTCTACCTGCTTATGACATAAAAGACAACAATCATCTATCCCCAAGTGTCTTCTATATATTAAGGAATTGTGTGGTAAGAATAATAACATTACATAATCTCCAAGCAAAATGCTTTATCTTTCTTGGGACATGCATAGTCCATATTGACTTCCTTACTCGTTTCCATACAGTAGTAGAAGTCTCACGCGCAACATTACCTGGTTTGCTCTTTGAAGCTCTCCTGTAAGCATATTTTACTGAAAACAAACTATTTTTGTGATCCTCCCAAATTAATTTATCGTGCAAATAAGTAAAACTCAAGGGAATCTTCAAAATAGCTTCTTGTGTCTCAATCGAGAAATTTCTAGACAATTTTTCCTTATTCCACTGATCAGGTACTTCCATATCAATAAGTTCACTCACTTTTGCGTCATAATACAAATCACCCCCCGCATTAATAGGTAAGAAAACTTGAAGCCAACAATCCTTCCAAATTTTAATCTCCTGACCAATCCCAACTTTCCATTTACAGCCTTGTAGTAGGATCCACTTTGCTTGACTGACCCTCTCCAAGCATATGAAGGATGACTACCCAATAAAGAGTCAAGGAATGAAGATGAGGGAATTACTTTGTTTTGAAAATCTTATAAAAAATTTGGAANTACTCCCAAGAAATGTGCAATAACCTGAAGTAGATCTTCTTATAGTTGGGCAACCAACCCAATCAGCATCAGAAAAATCATATAGATCAAGTGTGCTATTAGATAGAATACGTATGCCAAGAGTAGCAGTAGCTTGTAAATATCTTAAGATTCTCTTAACAAGCTGAAACTGACCCACTGTTGGTGCTTTCATGAATTGGCAAACATAGTTGACACTAAAAGAAATATCTGATCTTGTAAAGGTTAAGTACTGCAAACTACCAACAAGACTCCTGTAAGTTGTGACATCAGGAAATAATGTATCAAAAGCAGAAAGTTGCTGGCCTTTGGAGGGCATAGGAGTGGACAAGGACTTGCACTCATGGATATTTGCTCGAGTCAGTAAGTCCACAATATACTTGTGCTGAGATAAAAACAGATCTGGACCAATTTTATGTACTTCAATTCCCAGAAAATGATGAAGAAAGCCAAGATCTTTGATAGAGAATTGAGTACTGAGCTGTGAGATTAGCCACTGAATTCTATGTGGATTGTCACCAGTCACCACCATATCAACTACATATAGTAGAAGAATTAATAACCAATGTTTTGAGTGAGAGATAAATAAGATTGGATCTGTTGAGCTTGAGTAAAAACCAACCTGCAGAAGGAAATCATTGAGCCTGTCAAACTAGGCTCGAGGTGCACGTTTGAGGCCATACAAGGCTCGATTTAATTTGCACACATGCAGAGGATGATCTTGATTGACATAGCCTGGTGGTTGGTTTGTATAAACAGGAGTATTAAGAAAGCCATGGAGGAAAGCATTCTCATCCAATTGATGAAGTTCCCAATTTTTAACATTGGTAAGTGTAAGAACTACACGAATTCTAACAGGCTTCACAACAGGTGAAAATGTCTTAGAAAAATTCACATCATCAACTTGACTGAATCCCTTGCAAACTAGTCGAGCTTTAAGCCTCTCAAGTTTAATATCTACTTTTAGCTTTTCTTTACAAACTCACTTACAGCCAATTACATTCATATCAACAGTTCTTGAAACTAGTTCCCAAGTGTTATTCACAGCAAGTACTTGTAGTTCTTCTTCCATTGCTGCAGACCATCCAAAGTGATTATTTGCAGATTGATAGATTTTGGTTCAGTAGGAATAGGCACCATAGTCTGCAAGTTTGCATAACTTGGGTTGGGTTTGTGGATACCACATATAGATTTGGTTTGCATTGGATGTGGTGCTGGTGGTTGCTGCACTACAGGTTCAACAGAATTCTGAGATGGTGAATTTTGCAAGGAAGCTGCTTGTGCATTGGAAGTAGGACTTGTAGGAGATGATATAGGGATACTCTCAGTTGGAATTGAGGAAAGAAGGAGCAAAGGCAAAAGGAGATGGCTGCAATATATTTTCCAAAGGATTATCCTTGTGACATTCAATAAAGCTTGAAAGGTCACCTTCAACAGGAGGGGAGTCATACAGCATAGTTGGCTGAGAGTATGGCATGACTGATTCATCAAATACAACATGCCTTGATATATAGATTCTACCAGTGGATGGATAAAGGCATTTGTAGCCTTTATGTTTGGTGTTGTAGCCAATAAAAACACATGGCAGTGATTTTGGTTTAAGCTTATTTGACCTATAGTCTTCAAGATAGGGAAAACATCTAGACCCAAGGGTACGAAGTATGCTATAGTTTGGATGCTTATTATAGAGCCTGAAGAAAGGTGAGTCCATATTAAGCACAGGAGATGGCAGCCTGTTAAGTAGGAAAACAACAATTGAAAAATAGTCTAACCAAAACCTAGATGGAAGTTTGGCATGAAACATTATAGTTAAACCCAAGTTTGTTATACTACGATGTTTCCTTTTAGCTTTTCCATTTTTCTCTGGGGTCTTAGAACAGGCAAATTGATGAAGTATGCCATGTTTATGAAAATAGGCAATGAGGTTTTTGTCATTAAACTCACCTCCTTCAATTTTTGGAAGACGTGAATTTTGGCAATAAATTGACAAGTAACAAACATATGGATCTGAAGAAATGCTTAAAAGAGGCCATATTTATGCTTAAGAGGGATCAACCATGTAAAATTTGTAGCTTCATCAATGAGAATAGCATAGAAAATGTAATTTCTATATGTTTGTTACTTGCAATAGAAAAACATATAGTGCTCTCTCAAGAAAGAAAAGGTAATTTGTAAGTTTTTCCCATTTGACAACTTATACAAATTCAGAGGAATGTTATTTGGAATCAAAGGTAATAAACTTATTATTACAAAGATAGTCTAGAATTCTTGAATTTGGATGTCCCAGCCTTAAGTGTCAGCTCTCTTTATTGGTGGATCGAAATCTAGAAGAGAAATAGGTCTCTTTATTTGAAAAAGTAGAGGTAGCATCATTAAAAATGTATAGATCCTTCTGTTTCCTCCTTGTTGCCACTATCTTCTGTGTTGTCCTGTCCTTTATCACAAAATCATCTCTATCAAACTCAAATTTCAATGAATAATCTAAGTTTAACTTACTAATAGACAGCAAATCTTTCTTAATGTCAAGTACCACGAGAACATCATTTAACTGAATTTGAGATTGAGAAGGGCCAACCATGGCTTGACCAATATGTGTAATAGGCAAAATCTTGCCATTTCCAACCATTATATCATCATGACCAGTATCTGGAATTAAAGAATGAAGAGTACCTTGATTTGCAATCATGTGATCAGTGGCACCAGTGTCAGGATGCCATGAAGTTTCTGGAATTTCCTCCATTTTCATTGCTACAAAACTTTGAGGAAGGTTATCATTTGTAAAAGAATGATTAAAATGATTGAAACACTTAAGAGTAGTGTGATTTTTTTTATGACAAATCTGACAAATAATTTCTTCTTTGTTTTCAGATTTTCTGTTGGTTGAACCTCGAGACTGATAAGTGGAGGCTTGGCCTTGATATTTATTGGGTGCTTTGGATCCATTGGTTTGTCCTTGAACAAAGCCACGTCCCTTGGAAGTAAATGAACCAGAGTTTCCATTTTGTTTCTTATGCTTGAATGACTACTGTCCATAGAAGATCATAGATGAGGGAGGAGCATCAAGCTTGTTCTATCAGCATAGTTTTCTAGTAATGTAACCACTTCAGAGTAGGCAAGAACAGGTGGCCTAAGCATTGTGGCTGTGAAAACCTCAAATTCTTTGCGAATGCCATTAAGAAGCCACCATGACTTTTTATCTCAAAAACTGGCTTGCCAATAGCAGCAAACTCATCACAAATAGTCTTGAATTTTCTCAGATACTCACTCAAGGAATCAGATCCTTTGGTGATGGATGTAAGTCTTTGCTTAAGTGCAAGTATACGATCTGAAGATACTCTTGCAAAAGTATGAACAAGAGCACTCCAAACCTCTAAGGCAATGTTTAACCCAACAACAATTCCTAGAACTTCCTCAGACAATGTGGTTGTAAGCCAGCCTTTAACCAATCTATCAGACCTAGGCCACTTTAGATAAAGTGGATTAGGCTAAGATGTAGATGACTCATCAAAGAGAAATTGAGATGGAATTTGAATCTCACCCATGATGAAGCCTTGAAGGTCATAGCTCTCGAGTTTATTTAACATCTCAGTTTTCCAAAGCAGAAAATTTAACGAGTTAAGTAGAGAGAAACATAGTTTAAGACATTTTGTGAGACAGGGTAAGCGTAAGGATTTGAGGATGCAGAGGACACAAATGAAGCTGAAGAATCCAATTGGGAAAAAACAATTGAAGAACAAGAACACAACTCTCTATCAACCCGTCGTGGCTCTTGATACCATGAAGATGTTTGAGAAAATACTATCTCACGAGTTGAGATAGAGAGGGTGCTTATCATTCACATATATAGAATCATTACAAGACTAAGGAAACTATACAAAATGAAAAGAATTACAAAGGTGCTACAATAAAGGAGAATATACATTTGACTATACAATAACAACCTAGACTTTCCAAGAATAGCATATTAGTTAACATGTTGCAGCTTAGGAAGGATGTGTTTCCTGAAATCATGTGCAGTTGATTGTTGATCATCTAATTTGGTGCTTTCATTACTTTTTATTAACTTCTCTAAATCGTTACAAAGACCAGATGGAAGTTTAAGACAACTCGGAGTATGCTGGAATAGATTGTGCTATAGCTTTAATTAAAAACTCCTTCCCAGCCTGTGAAAGAATTTTCTCCTTCTAACCTTGCAATTTCTTCCACACTCGATCCTTAACAATATTGAAAAGACGTCTCTTTGATTGACCAATAAAAAAAGGCAAATCCAGATACTTAGCATTTGCAATACCCTTTCCACATTCCATACTCCTAAGATATTGTCCTGAACCTCACCTGGAGTATTTTGACTAAACAAAATTGAAGTTTTGTCTCTATTAACTTGTTGTCCAGATGCCTCCTCATATTGCCTCTACAAAGACCGAATCTGGATATTATCTTCGAGTATAACTCGACAAAATAAGATACAATCATCAGCCAAGCATAGATTATTTAGACGTGGGCAACCCCTAAAAATTTGAATCCATATCAAACAACCATCATTTCCTACCTTCTTCAGCAAATATACTAAACCCTCATCACACAACAGAAAAAGATAACGGGATAAAGGATCCCCTTGTCGTAAGCCCAAAGAATGAGTAAAAGGCCATTGAAGAACACCATTCACTATAATGGAGTAAGTGACAGCGGAAATACACATCCTTATCAAAGATATCCACTTAGCAGTAAAGCCCATTTTTCTTATAACATTTTCAAGAAAACAACATTAAACCCTATCATATGTTTTACTCATATCAAGTTTAATCGACATAAAACCTTTCTTTTCCTAAGTTTTATGGTGTAAGAATTAATCAGCTCAAAAGCAACACAAACATTGTTAGTAATTTATCTTCCTAGAACAAAACACTTTGATTTTAAAAAATAATGAATGGTAAGATTTTCTTCAATCTATTAGCCAGCATTTTAGATACTAACTTATAAATTATGTTGCACAAACTAATAGGCCTATAATCACGTTCCAACCTTTTTAGGATGCTTCACTTTAGAAACTAGAACAGTGAATGTATGGTTTAATTCAGCAAGTAAATGTCTTGAATTTAGAATGGTTAAAACAACCACTGTAGCTCCATCACCCACCAGATGCCAATATTGTTGAATGAAAAAAGCAGACATACCATCCAGTACTGAGGATTTATGAGGGTGCATCTAGTTAAGGCATACCATACTTCTTTAGGATGAAAATATGCATCTAAGGATAATTTCATGACTTCCATTACTCTTGGTTGTCTAATAGATAACAAATTTGCCCCTTGGCCAAGATTGATAGAACAAAAATCCTCATTATAATGCCTCAAGATCTCAGCACACATCTTTCGTTCCTCACACCAACGACCATCAACACTAAGAATACTAGTAATCCTATTTCACCTACACCTTTACAAAACCCTTGAATGAAAATATTTAGTATTCCGATCCCCATCACTCAGCCATTGAACCTTAGATTTCTATTTCCATAAAATCTCATCTCTTTCAGTAGCTCATTTATCTCCTCCTTAAGTACCCTTATCCTGTATAGTGTCTAGCTCACGAGATAAGAATGGAAATTCATACATGTTTCGGAGCCTTCCTTTCTTTTGATGAATTTGAACTTGATTTCCAAAACTATTCTTGTTCTACACTTTGGAATTCCTACTACAATCATAAATGGATGAAAATACAGAAGATACAATATCACACCAATTGTTCTTAAAATTCATCCATTTATGATTGTAGTAAGAATTCCAGAGTGTAAAATTCATAAGAGTTTAGAATCTCACACCTAAAGGTGAGCCAATATTAACATGTGATTTCCGTTCAAATAAAGCCAAACAAATTGGAAAATTATTGGAATAGAAAAATGGAAGGTGTTTCACAGCAGCCAAAAGAAAACATTCCATCCATTCTGCAGTAGCCAGAAATCAATCTAAGCGCTCATATATCCTATCGCCACCATTTCTTTGATTACACCAAATATAGGGAAATCCAAAAAAGTCCATTGAAATGACAATGACCGATAAAATCACATAATCTATCTAATAGGTCGAGCCCGCCCTCCTAACTTCTCTCATTTTGAACAAGTATTTCATTGAAATCACCAAAATACAAACATGCCATACAGTCAAGACAATGTAAATTATTTAACATATTCCATAAATGTTCCCTCCAAGATGCCTTTGGGTGTCCATACACATTATTTGTCATTTTAACAAAAAGGACAATATCAACAATCCAAATATCAATATGAAAATTTGAGAAGCTACGCAGTAAAAAAATTTATGAAAGTGTTTTGGTTTAACTTACCAAAACCGTAGGATTGCATATGACTTATATAAATAATTTAGTTACAAAGTCTGAGTTGTACTTAAATTAAAATTATAGAGGATAACATTTGATATATATACATGTATTTGAATTTAAACCAAACTATCCTATAGACTCGGTCTTCAGTTGTGAGGATCTGCAGATGTAGTTGAAGTGGAGACTACACTAACAGCCCTTGCAAGCTGAGTGGGGGTGTAACAACATGAAGCTTGGAACGAAGTAGGATAAACCAAGAGGCTGTAAGACCTTTAGTAAAAATGTCAGCTAGATAATCATTGGTGGAGATATATTTGATGAAAATATCTTATTAAGAACCTTTTCACGTATGAAATGATAATCAATTTCAATGTACTTCATACGTGCATGATAAGCTGGATTAGAAGCTAATAAAATAGTACCTATATTGTCACACCAAAGCATAGGAGGAGCATATAGAGGAATGTGTAGGTCTTGAAGAATCATTCTCAGCCAATAAACTTCAGCAATAGCAATAGATAAAGCTCAATATTTAGCTGCAATGCTGGATTGAGCGACGACTGATTGTTTCCTAGCATTCCAGGCAATAAGACAGTTACCAAGAAAAACACCAAAGCCTGTAGTTGAGCGCCTGCTATCAGGATCACCAGCCCAGTCAAAGTCACAATACACTTGTAGTTGCACAGATCCCTTTTGGTAAAACAAGCCATGAGCCACACTGCTATTTAGGTAACATAAGACTCGTTTAAGAGCAATCCAGTGAGAGGACATGGGTTGATGCATAAACTGGCATAACCGATTCATAGAAAAGGCCAAGTCAGGGCAGGTAATTGTATAATAATGAAGAGCACCTACTAGCTATCGATAGGTGTTTGTTTCTTCCTCAAAGAGTGGAATGCCTTCGAAAGTCAAGAGCTTAGAGCCACTAACACATGGAGCTACATAAGGTTTGCGACCAATCATTTTAGCACGTTGGAACAAGTTGACGACATACTTGGATTGTCAAAGATGAAGACCAGTCGAATCTTGATGGGCTTGCATGCCAAGAAAATAACCAAGATCACCAAGGTCCTTCATAGCAAATGTAGACCTGAGCTGAGTAATGAATGAAAAAATAATTGCAGAGTGGTTCCCTGTAATTGAAATGTCATCAATATAGACCAAAATATATATAGAAATTGAACCCGAAATATAGATGAAAAGAGATGTATCCACATCTGATATTCGAAAGCCAAGATCAGTGAGAGCTTGAGACAAGCACTGGTACCAAGCCCTTGGGCCTTGTTTAAGGCCATAAAGAGCTTTATGGAGAAGACGCACATGGTCAGGATGAGTGGTGTCAACAAAACCATGAGGACACAGTTTCATCCAAGTAACCATTAAGAAAAACATTAGATACGTCCAACTGTCAAATACACCAATCAAAGTTAACAGCCAAGGCAAGTATAAGTATGATAGTAGAGGATTTAATTACGAAACTAAAGGTCTCGTAAAATCAACACCAATCTTTTTATCAAAACCCTTGGCAACTAAGCGAGCTTTAAATCGCTCTATAGAACCATCGGGTTTTCTTTTTAGTTTATATACCCATTTATTGCGAATAATTTTCTAATGTAGCCGGTGAGGACACAAAGTCCAAGTGCCATTGGAAATTAAGGCATCAAACTTAGCTCCCATAGCAACATGCCTATCAGGTAAGACCAAAGCCTGTGAATAACAATTCAGTTCAAAGGGAGTAACCACATTGTTGAGTGTTTTAAGTGGGTGTTTAGTCGAGTAAAAAAGGGTGTAATCAGGAAAGGTACAGGGGCGTAAAGAACCAGTTTGACTACAGGTGACAATAGTGCATGGAGGAGGTGATGGAGGAGAAGAGACAAAAGAATTGTTTTGGAAAGAATTGGATGGTGAAATAAGGAGAGAAAACAGAGAAGAGGTAGACACATTTGCAGTAGAGATGGGAGAATTGAGTGGTGGAATAGAGTCTAAAGTTGGAGTGGAGACTATAGGTAATGAAGGAAATGGAACGGATGGAGAAGGAGGATTAGAGAGGGAGTTGAAGATTTGGCTGGAAATTTATGTTCATCAAATACTACATGACGAGTGACATACACCTTGTTAGTTAAGAGATCAAGGCATCAGTATCCTTTTTAATGAGTGCCATAACCAATAAAGATGCACTGTTTGCTGCGAAACATGAGCTTATGAGGAGTATATAGACGTAGCATGGGAAAATAAGCACAACCGAATGTGTGCAGAGAGGCGTAGTCAGGATGTTGATTAAATAAAGTAAATAAAGGAGTAAAGTGTTTTAGTGTAGGAGTAGGCAAGCGGTTAATCAGAAAAACAAATGTGAGAAGAGCTTTAACCCAAAGCGGTTAATTAGAAAAACAAATGTGAGAAGAGCTTTAACCCAAAATTTATGGGATAGACCAGATTGAGCAGGCATGGAAAGGCTCATTTTGACAAGGTGCCTATGTTTTCTCTCGGCGAGGCCATTTTGTTGTGCAGTGTAGGGACAACTTAAACGATGAAAAATGCCATGTTGATCAAGGAATGAGCGAAACAAATAAGAGATGCACTCACCCTCATTGTCAGTTTGAAGTTGTTGAATAGAACAAGAAAATCAATTTTCACCTAATACTTTAAACTCAACAAATGAAGGCAGAGAATGGTAGACTTTTGCTCTTACCCATTTGACAAGAGGCACAAACTTCATTACTCTTAAGATGTTCGAGAGTAGGAAGATTGGGAGTGGAGATGATGCAAGAGACAATCGGAGAAGAGGCATGGCCAAAATAAGAGTGCCAGATATTGAGAGAAGCCTTCATGCCAAATAAAGCAGTGTAGACGTGAGTTTTATTGGAGGACAGTTTATTGAGGTAGATGGGATAGAGACCATCTTCACTCCTTCCAGTTAGAAGAGTTTGCCTCATTCGACTGTCCTTGATAAAAAAAGAAGAAGAGGTAAGAACAAAGAAGCATGAGTTATCTCTACAAAATTGATTGATGGAAAGTAAATTGACTAATGCCTGAGGACACTAAAGAACATGAGAAAGATGAAGAGAAGAAGAAGGAAAAGCAATAGATCTAGTGTGTTTAATTTCCAAACCTACACCATTACCCATGACAATGGTCTCATTACCAGAATATGGTTCATGCAGCGTAAGATTTTCCACAACATGAGTAAGATGCGCATTAACACCACTATCAGCAAACCACGAATCATTGTCAGTAGCCATAGAGTTAGAGTGCGCAACCATAACTGCTAGTTGTGCTGGAGGTTGACGGCCTTGATACACATAATCCATGCCATGATAACAGTCAAGTGCTCGATGACTAGATTTGTCACAAATTTGACAATGAGACCAGGGTGCAGAAGGTTGGCTAAGTGTTGATGCGATAATATGCCGAGAGGGGTTACTATGTTGCTAAAATGACTGCTTTAGAGGACCAGAAGGCTTGATCTTCTTGTTGGACTTTGATGAGTGATGTTTGTTGTAGAAACCAAGGTGAGGATCTGGTGCAAGTTGTTGACGTTGAGAGTTGAGCAGAAACTCAAAGGAGAGCAGCTCGGCATGAAAATCAGAGAAGGAAAGCTTAGAATCATGACTGGCAAAAGAGAATGACATAACAAAGGAATTGAAATTCGGATTAAGACTACCAATAATATAAGAGATGAGATCATCATCATCAGTAGATTTGCCTACAGCAGCAAGTTGAGCAGCCAAAGTTTTGGCTTGATTAATGTACTCAATGCACGTGAGGAAGCCTTGATGAAGAGATTGCAATTGACGCTTCAGTTGGGTAATTTGAGAGCTTGACTAAGAAGCAAATTTAGAGGAGAGGGAAACCCATACCTCACGAGATGTGTGAACACCATACACAATGGATATCACATATTCAGCTAGAGTGGCATTAAGCCATATGAGAATAAATTGATCTTTCTTATTCCATAAAGAATAAGCAGGATTCAGTGTTGGTTCACCGTCAAGAGCATCATGAAGAAATTTAGAGGGGCATGGATCAGAACCATCAACAATGCCCATCAAGTCATTGCTACGAAGAACGGAAAACAACTAAGATAGTTGGTGCTATCAAGTTTAATAGAACAAAGTTGAGAAATGTTGGGAAAAGTAAGGGAGGGTGAGAAAGCCATTAGGATCGAGAAAGCATTAGCAGAAAAAGTCTGATACCATGAAAGAATTTATGAAAATGTTTTGGTTTAACTTAACAAAATCGTAGGATTGTATATGACTTATATAAATAATTCAATTACAAAGTATGAGCAATACTTGAATTTAAGTTACTGAGGATATCATCTTATATATACATGTATTTGAATTTCAACCAAACTATCCGATAGGCTCGGTCTTCAGTTTTGAGTATCTTCAGATGTAGTTGAAGTTGAGACTTCACTAAAAGAGAACAAAATTCATATCTGATTTCCAAAAATTACCCAAACCACCACTTCGACCATTACAATCAACACCAATAAAACCATAAGAATTCAATATAAATTTCTAATTTTTCAATTTACACTTAACTAATTTTGTTTGATGTAGAAAGAGGACCTTGGAATCTTCTTGCCAAACCAGCATTCGAAGAGCTCGAACAACCCGTGGGTTCTCAAGCCCACAAGTGTTCCAACTGAGGAGTTTCATGGGACCAGTGAGGCTGGATACCAGGCGTAGCTGATAGCTGCAACAGGGGTTCATCTCCTCCATTAGGGATCTGCTTTTGATGCTTCATAGAAGGTTTAGCTCCACCAGAAGTCTCAAACGCAACCTCAACAGGTTTCTATCCCGCACTCCTCTTTAGAATAATCGATTCTCCCTTACCTTTACACAAACAAAGCCGCTTAGAGTGTACACGGATAGAAGATGACTTAGCATTTAAAGTTAGAGATTGATCAGCAAGAACATCGGATGATATTGGGTTTGAGTCAGAGCAAAAAGGCATAGAAAGACCATCTAGTAATTTTGTGGGCTTGGATGAACATCCAAAGCCCAAAGACCAAACCAGGCAACTGCTAAAGGTCGTTATACAGAATTTGAATTATAGCATTGGTAAGAGCAATGGCATTGACTTAGCCAAATGCTAGTGAAAGCTATAATTTAACTAATTTCCCTCAATTTTCATCTACATTGGATTAGTCAAATAAAAGTTATCCAAGATATTTGCTACAGTATATCTATCTTTGAAGTCATATATGACTGTAGCTAAGTCAAATGAATTCTTTATCATTTTTTCTCTTTCCAATCCCACGGCTCTTTCCCCTTTCTCCTTCCTACGACTCTTCTCCTTCTTCCCGCCCTCCCTATGACATGGTTCTCTTCTCCTTCTGCCTTGCGCATCTCCTTTTGGCGGCCACTGCCTAGCAATTTTTGTCAGCTCTTTCCCACAACTCCATCTCCATCAGTGAGGTCCAGATTTGATCCTAGCAACAGGGTAAGATTTTTGCCCTAGCACTCGATCTCAAACATTGAGATCTGGGTTGTTCTGTTGTTTAATTTTTCCTTTTCGTTTTACAAGTTTTATTTGGGAAATTTTGTAGATCAGGGTTTTTATCCGTGTCTTTATTTTTCTTTTTTGTTTTGAAGTTTTCTTAGAGATGACTGAATCCAAAATGAAAGACTGTGTTCCTTCTCTTGCACACTACGATGGAGTTGAAGAATCAAAGATCCAAACTCTCAAAGTCGCAAACTCCTACTGATCTTGCTACTTAAATCTTGGAGGTAAGGGCAATCTTTTGAGATTTTTTGGAATTATCCCTTCTAAGAACTAAAAATAATTGTTTAACATTCTCATTGCTAAACTCATGATGTATAAAGGTGTTGTTTTTCATTGATCTGTGCGATTATATTCATATTCACAGCTTCCTCTTTCTCCTGGGTTTTACTCTTTTTCTTCTTCTTCTTCTTAATATTCTTGCCCTCGGAGTGATTGTCACTAGGAAATTCATGGGCACTACTTTCAAAACACCTGTATAATATGTAAGAATGACATAAAAGGAAATCAAATGGCTAATAAATAGTATCTTGAGTGCTATTCATCTTGACCTGCCTAGATGAACAATAAAATTGCCCAAGTACTGGATTTAAAAGAAAATCAGTAAATGTGCTTTTTCCTAAGCAAATGAATAAAGATGTTCTTTGTAATTTTAATCAATTGACTGGTTGCAATTTTTATAGTTCTCTCACTAGTCTCTTGAATTTGGGTTAAATTGGGTTAAGGGAGAGTTCATAGTTCGTGTGACTTCTATTTCCGTGCCTTCGTTGAATACTTCACTGGACTCTCTTGTATTTGGATTGGGTTGGGGGAGGAAGGAAAGTCCATGCAACTTCCTTGTTATGCATTTGGTAGTGATAGATTTTCTGGCAGTTCAGCTTCCCTGATCAAGAAAATATAAACAACAAAGGCGCCAACAAACTGAAATCTCAGTAAACCCTCTCAGTAGGAGGAATGTTAGCCCATGCTAAATTTTACATTATTTTCTATTATATTTTCCTCTCTGATAAGTATTTTTCTTGTGTAAAACTTGTGAACTTGGAGTACACCTTGTGATAAGGATGGCAACAGGGCGGTAATGGATAATCTTTAAACCAAAATATAAGTTTACAAGAGAGTTAAAAAGTAAAATACTTCTAGAAAGCAATATACAGTGTAGATTCCTATAAGTAATAAAAAAAATTTGTTGAAGAGCACAGAATTTGTTATTCCAACTATTCTAATAGGGGAACTAGAAATTTCGTTTGCAAAGGAATTCATTATCCACACTGTTTGAAATCTTTTCAAACATCAGAGCAGCATAATATTGATAATATTGCACAGCAAGAAATCCTCGCCACAGCCAATGGACCTTAAGAAAAATGAGAACAAAATAAAAGCAAGAAATCTTGTATCTGTGTCTAACAAAGTTAATAATCTTGAAAGCCTTACCTCAATCTATCCCATTGTCAATTAACACCATCAACACAGCAAAAGACTATGATAATTTCAAAAAATAATGAACTTTTTTTTTTTCAAATTATTGCCATCGTAATTTCATCCAATAGAGAAGAAATAAACAAAATCGAAGTTGAAAAATCATAAGCGACCCATAAGGCTTTTGAAAGATAAAAATCCTCTTCCTTATCAATTTAACCTCAAAGAGGAAGCTTGTGTTTTGATTAAGCGCTTTTTGTGCTTTCTTCTTGTACATCTTTCGCCTGTGGCTTCTAATAAAACAAGCAGAGATCAGAAATGGTTCTCGGTCTAATTTTCCTACAAGTGGAGGGTTGGTATTCATTAAAAAGTAGCATTTCATGGGGGTGCTGCTGCAATACAATTATATTAAGGGCAACGTTACAAAATTATTCCCTCAGCAATACAATTATAATAGCTATACCTTTTGAATGCCACAAATTGGAGCTTGTTGTCCATTGTAAATTGAAGAAACTGAAGAAATAAATCGATTACAAGATTTGGGGTTTTTTTGCATCTATCTTGACCAAGAAATAGATGCAAGGTCGTTGACATTTTTAACATACAAGAAAGAAATAGCCAGCTAGAAGGCTTGAACTGCGTTGCACATTCCAGGGTTCCTAACGCACCAAAGTGGCTGAAGCGGTTCAGCTTTGACACCTCTTTGCACCATTCTATACCTCCACTCGTTCAATCTATCTGTTGCCCCTGCATACCTCTTCATACCCATCTCATCCCGGTTACCAGACCAGAGTGTCTCCGCCATTGCTGATGCTCTAGGCCAAATCCTTGCATCTAAAACCGTAGGATCTGCTTGCTCGGACCACAGTGCCACCTCCCCACCTAACACAAGTTTGGCCTCCTCCGTGCTCAACCCATACGTTATATCATAGTTATATATGGTTTGCCATGTCTTGAAAGGTCCACACCATGAGCCACCATCTTTAGAATTAGCACCACCTCCTTGTTGATCATATTGGCTGTCATTCCCCAGAAATTCACCATGCCCACAATCCAGATAATAGAAGTCTGAAGATGACACAATGGTCTTGTACCCAGAAGAAACAATCCGCTTGGTATTGTTAGGGCCATTATTCCAAGTTTGTAAAATTGTATGCTCTTTTGGAAGAACTGTTGTTGGGACCTTGACAATGTCATCAAGCAGAACATCCTCCCAATAGACCACGGTTCGGTTAAGGGATAGAATATAAGGGAGAGTTGAGTTGACAAAGATCTCCAGGAGCTGACTGAGAGTTCCACCATTTGAGAGGAAGGATTGGATGGCTGGATCGGCTTTCCAACAACCAGGAACAATCTCATCCGCTCCGGCGTGGAAGAATGGTTCTGGGAATAATGCGGCCACGTCGTGGATGACGTTTTTCAAGACTTGGTACGTCTTGGGGTTCAAGGGGTTCAAATGGCCGGTTCCTGGTTCAGAGGCAAGCCGGTCTGCCCACTCGCTTCCTGCAGGCAACCAGAACATGTTTGCACATGCCACAATCTCCGGGTAAGCTTCCGCCCACGATCCCGTATGGCCTGCGTAGTAAAAATATAAGCTTTCAATCGAACCACACGAGGATTACACGCAGCATACAATTTTCTTTCTCTGGACAGATAC